>MU204446.1:25656766-25695509 GCA_017309775.1 Paedocypris sp. Pulau Singkep | reverse complement strand
TGTGTGTGTGTGTGTGTGTGTGTGTGTGTGTGTGTGTGTGTGTGTGTGTGTGTGTGTGTGTGTGTGTGTGTGTGTGTGTGTGTGTGTGTGTGTGTGTGTGTGTGTGTGTGTGTGTGTGTGTGTGTGTGTGTGTGTGTGTGTGTGTGTGTGTGTGTGTGTGTGTGTGTGTGTGTGTGTGTGTGTGTGTGTGTGTGAGTGAAGTGGTGACTGCTCGGTTTGAAGGGACTCGATAGGATGAAATAATCTAGAAAATAAGCCAACGACTATGTTCTGAGTTCACCGCTGCCAGATGAATTGAAATGGTACTATAAATAGTAAAAGGCCAAATTCATTTCATTGAAAGCACCGACAATTCAAAATGTATGATCTTTCTCCGATTTTTTTATTTATTTATTTATTTATTTTTTGATGATGATGAAAACATTTCTAATTCAAATTGTATTCATCACATCGACATTATACGTGGTACAACATGTATTAAATGTGTTTTTGATTGTTGAAGCATTTAAACATAGGGATGAGGGAAATCAAGTTATCTCTAAAGGAGGTGAACTATTACATACTACTCACATTTATGAAGCAGTGAGACAGATTCTTATATAAGCATGTGGTATCTATACTGACAACGCGCCCTTCACATTGCAGTTTTTAAGTTGGAATTCGACTGTTACTTTTCCGGACCTCGGACTGAATACAACACGCTTATATTCACTAGACCCTAGTCAATACAACAGCGCTTAATAATTTAGTGTTTCTGTCCGATTTTTGTCTGTCTCTTTACATGCTGGCACACTTTAAACGAACACGTACACAGCACGGCGCAAATTTTTTTTTTGCCCAGAATGTTCTTCCAATTTGCATAGAATGGGACAAAACTCAAACAAAAATGCAGATCAATTTCGTAATGAAACTTTTCAATCAGGTTCAGCTAAGTTAATGCAAGACTGAAACAATTTAATTAAACGTCCATAACTGAAAATGTACTATTTGCTATTGAATTACTATTACTTGTTGGACAAGCACGGACAATTCTTTCTCTGCTGACCTCAATTCTTTGAAAAAGAATATAGAATATAGAAGTTATAAATAGTAACTTTACTATTTAATATAATGTTTTATCGTGAATGATGTAACTGCACCCCCCCCCCCCCGTCTGTTGAATTTAGAATTATTCTAATAATTTTAGGAATTAATCTAATTCAAATGTAGGGCCCTCAAACTGTATATAGTAGAATTGCTAGCAATGCAACTGCCAATTCACAAAAATTACTTTTCCATTTTTCCAATTACTTTGCCTGTGTTATTGCTGACGCCTGACGTTTTCTATTTTTTTGTGTCTTTAGGAGCGAACATAAGAGGCACTCGCCCAAATGCGACTTTATCTTGCTGAAGAAGCCTCTGGAGTCTCTGACTGTGGAGGAGTTCCTGAAGCTGCAGAAAGAGAAACAGAAGTTTTTTATTGTGAGTGAAAAATTAAGCCTTCGTCACGTGGAGCTTGTGATTCAGACGAGTTCGATCAGAGTCGATACTTTTGTAGCTAATAAGATCTCCGCAAATTCCACAGGCTTATCAGACACTAATATTGTGTGTCAGGCTGAGTAGTGAAATATTACAGTGACAATATTACTGTTATAGAAACTTTTTTTAATTGGTTTCATTTACACATTTAAAATAAATAAAATGGTGCCAACCCCTGATATTCCATCCAATAATATTGTTGCATAATAATATTAGTAATTATATTAGTAAAAAACCTTTACAAATAACAATGTCAGATTTTTTTGAACCGCTTTTTATTTTGAAAATTAACATTTTATTTCTGAAACCTGAAGGCAAGACACACCCCCTGAATTGGTGACCAATCACTGAGAGGAGTGTAAATAATATGTATAAAATATATAATGATGTGTGTCTGTGTGGGTGTGTGTGTGTGTGTGTGTGTGCGTGTGCGTGTCTGTTTATATAAAAAATATACATTTTCTGTACACAAACTGAGTAAATTATGTGAAGATACGACAGCATAGTTATTTTGCATGAGAGAAGGGGGTGTGTTGGGGGCGGGGTTACGCTATGATGTCACTTCACTGCTCACTACTCCATCCAGCAGCCACTTCTCCAGCTCCAGAGTGTTTTCTCACATATAAAAATTTAAAATTCTACCGATTGATGTGTTTATATATACTGTATCGTATTTAAATATAAGATTTAAAAATATATATGATATTAGTAAGAAAATAATACACTGTAATTTAACCGTTTTTACTTTTTTGTGGCGTTGAATTCCCCTCATCATCTTTCTTTTCTGTCTCAGTAGTTGAAGTGTGGTTTTCTAGCGTGGTACTTCACACTTGCTCAGAGCCTGAATCAAGCCAGAAACTTTCTCTCTTTCAGAAAAAGTCTTGTGGCAAAGCAATCGATGAGTTTGAAGCGGCAGTGGTGCACAAGAGAGCCGAGATCATTAAGACGGCGATGGGCGAGGAATGAAGATGCTTCTTGACGGACTTTTTTCTATTTTTTCCCTATTTTCTCTTGTTTGTGTTTATTTTTAATTTTCTGTAACAACTTTTAACACATTTAATCTACTTTCAGAGTATTTATTTAAGCATCAGCGCTTAATCACTAGACCCGTTGCCAATAAAAAAAATTTAACGTTTATTTGTTTTCTGTATTTTTCACATACATGTTTTTACATGTGCATGCATTTTCAAAACAGTCCATTTGGTATTCTAATACTGTTTTATATTTTTTGTGCTCAAAAGCATATTGCTTATCATTTAAAAACATTTAAAAATTATGCATTTTGACACATGAACATTTAAAGCATTTAATTTAATATTACAACAGTACAGTATCTTAAAATTTCCTGTTCTATAGATAAATATGACACTACGTTTATTCTTAAAGGTAGCAGATTTGCTAATTTTCTAGACATATATTTCGATCTTTCGCGACCAATGTTGACGTCAAACAGGGAATATATTGTTAGTTTGTGACATCACCATATTTCTGTTAATCTTACGTCTTTTTGAACAGGAGTTTGTAGTCCATTTAATTTAAAATTTTAAAGAAACACTTAGATAAAGAGCGGCCTGTTAAAGATTTTGGAAGCATTTTAACACAATAAGTCTGTACTTTATGATGGTGGTTATTGTGATGGTGATGTCACGTCAGAGCTGTGCGTCATCGCGCGCGCGCGCCAGCTGGACGGGTTAAATAAAACTCCGAGCAGCACTTTTTTTCCTCTGTTCGAGTACCAACATCACTCGATTGTTTTCTAACCAGCTTTTGAAAAGTGTCTGATTTATTCCACATCGTCCATCCTGCAGCTCTCAGGTTCTGGTCGATGCGCGCCGCGTGGTTCCGTCAGATGGTTTGAGATGCTTTTTTTGGTTTTCGTGGAACCAAACTAGAATATTTTCGCGTCCGGTATGAAAATCACATTTGGCTCGGTGGTCGTGAGTGGAGGTTTAACTGGTGTGCTCAGTTTCGGCAGTTTAGCGATGTCCATCGGGAGCGAGTACTGGTACATCATCGAAGACACGCGCGGGAACTACACGGAGCACGCGCGCACCAACTCTGGACTCTGGGGAGTTCCGGACGGTAAAACACATTTTTCTCTTTTATAAATGACTCTTTGTTCTTATATATTTCAACTAGTTTGTGTGCATTTGCGACATGTGCTCAAATACATCAAACCGACAAATGTATCGTTTTATTTACGGGCGCGCTAACGTGTTCCCACGTCACGTGCGCAAAAGAATTTAATAATGCGCCTGAATTAAATATTCTATGTTATCAATGTCGTTATCGCTTTTAAACTTCTTTTCTGACTGAAAACATAACCATGTTTTGCCATTCCTGCTTTGGTTTGAGGAAAATATAATACATTTTTTTAATTTTCAGTCTTGTGAGTATAACATGTTTTTCATGAACGGATGTGAAACTTATGTGTGTACTTTAAAACATTTGTAATTAACCCCTGTAATAGAGTGACTTGTCATCACACCATAGTCAAGCAACATTATATGATTTTAACGTGGTTGCTATGGCTACCAATCAGCTTTACATCATTAAAACATATTGACAAAGATTTTTGCAGTTACTTTTTCATTCTTATTTGTGCCTTTTCTGATTCACTGTGGAACGCAAATCTTCTTCTGCCTTGTTTCATAGATGACCCGAGCCGCAGAAACGCTTCCCGATATTCCGAGCCAGAGAGGCAGATGGAAAGTGAGTGTATTTGAAAACGTTGGAATACACAGTGATTTGAAGAATTCTGAAGCGTGTAATGGTTTCCTCTCAGTGATGCACAACATGATCTCCGTCCTGCTGCCGCTGAGTCTGGTGATGCTGGTGTTTGGAGGAATCTGTGGTCTTGTTAGTTCTCTGGCCAGAAGTTGGACACTACTGATCGGATCGGCTTCGTATTTTCTCCTGTGCAGTAAGTTTAACTCTTTCTGCTTTCTCTTAAATTGAAGTCCATCTTCTCTGTGGATGGGTCGAATTCAGAGCAGGAGTTTCTAGTATGACGTCAACCAGTGTTGGGCGGTAGCTATTAGCTTAACTACATTTTTCATAAATGTAGCTTCGCTATTTTTGGATTCAAATAGCTTTCTGGCAACATTTCAGTGATAGTGGAGATTGCAAAGCTCTGTAAACTAAACCACGCACATCCACAGTCGTGTGAGAATCGCCCATTTGTGCCATTCGAATGGAGGAGTGAGGGAAAACTGTTTTAGAGGCTTGATTCTATTTCTGTTTTTTTTACATTTAGGATTGCTACATGATTTACATTTTTTCCCCCTAAATTAAGTGTTTTAAGATGACACCCAGATAAATATTGAGAAAAATGTCGAATTTAATACGTGATATATTTTAAGTGATACTAAGTATACTGATTTTCATAAATAATACAAAAAGCTAAAAAATGGAGGAGTTTGGTACAATTTATAATATATTTATTGTACAAAAATCCAAATTGGAATGATTTGAATGTTTTAAGGTTCATTTGATTGCTTTGAAGTTGAAGTGGAAATCTGAAATTGCCAGTACTCTTTCTTGTGTCAGTAAAAATATAAAATGTCATCCAAATCGCAGCTCAAATGTACAGTAGATTTAATTGTACATCATAATATGTAATTTCCAAAATTTAGTTAGAGTTAATTTAGAGTTAAAGTAAGCTTATTTACTAAAAAAGTAAACAAGAAGAAAGAAGTTCTTCTCTGTTAACACCTGTTTTATTGCGTGATTATTATATTATAATTAATTACATTATAATACATATTAATTAACATGTTAATTATTGTTGTTTTTGTCATATTTTATACAATTTAGACTGTTTGGAGTTTTAAAATACAGTGAAGAATTACATTGAATGGTTATTCCTGTGTTTCATTGGCAGTTTTAATGATTGGTGATGCACTCACTCGAAATGAATCTCAACGCATAAATGTATAAAAGTAGCTTGAAATGTAGTTAAGCTACTTTTGCCATGTTGTTGTAGCTTAGCTTCGCAACACTTCCCAGGAGTTACTACACTACTGTGAAGCTACGATTATTGCAGGTTAGGCAGCTTAGATCACTACATTTTACAAGTAGCTTTCCCAACACTGGCGTCAAACACCATAAAAGTTTAAAATGTTAACATGTTAAAAGTTTAACAAATTCAATAGCTACATGATTAAATAGATCTACAACGGCAGACAGCAGTTGAAAATCACACTTTACCCAGCAGCCCTAGCCGAGTCCCATGAGAATGAGTGTTTACCTCAGATCAGACTGATTTTAACACAGAGCGCACGCCTCAGGCGCTAATCCTGAAAGCAGAATGGATTTAAGAGACGGCTAATCAATCCCAGAACGCCGATCACTCACCAGAATCTCATTGTTTCATGAACTGGCCAGACAAATGTGGGTAGAGAGTTGAACTTCTCATTCAAGGTCATTTTGTCTTGACTTTTCCAAAAATGACAGTCAGATTAGACAAATTACAGTATACGTAACATGAAAGTGAATTTCAGAACTGAGGAGAACGGACACAGAACTTTTACTACTTGGTTACACAGAGTTAAAAACCACGATGAAGCTTTAATGCTTTGCGTTTTTCAGCAATTTCAGTAACAATTGATGTTGAGTCAGGTCAGAATGATTTGTTCATTTTGTACTGACGGAGCTTAGTTGCACTGTACTGATTGCAAATCAGTATTCGACAAGAAGCGGAAACTGTTGTTCTGATGAATCCAGGCGTGGTGGACTGATTAACCTGTGTTCCAAGTTGCAAGAATCCACTGTATTGCATTTTATTGTATTACTTTTCTATAGTTTTGAATACAATATTAACACAAATCAAAGAACCTCTTTTTCAGTTTTAGAAGCTCAAAAACTTGAGGGGTGTTTATATGCGTATTTCAAATATGCGTGTGAATATTAGCACCAATTTTATCCACATTTAAAGCCAGGAGCAATCACAAATAAATGGAAATATGCGGTCTTAAATGTGTAGCAGTGTGTTTCTGTGTTGTGTCCTCCTTTCTTTTTTTAAATAATGGTCCGGAGGCATATAAGCTTTTATTGGCTCAAAAACAGAAACCTTATCCACGGCGCGACACTAATCTACTGTTCCTCACAAAAGCAACTGTATTTATGAATATATAAATAACACATTTTCATGAATAACAAACCTCATCCACACAGTGACACTTGGAAGTGGCTAAATAACACTGGAAGAAATAAAAATACATTGATTAAATACATAACTATTGGTAATTAAACCTCTGTCTATTTGAACTTGTGAAAAATTACAATACGCTCATTTATTGACGTTTATTACACATAGCAATACAGCAATAGCAAATATATATTATATTATACATTCTATTATATACTGTACAACTATACTATTATATATTATACAACATTTAGACATAATGTAATGCTTTATAAATTAGTTTACCGGTAAATAGAAATTTAAAAGAAGTATTTTGCTATAATTTTAGGTTTCTGGAAAGTCAGAAAACGAAGAAAATAAGACAATGCCTATTAATGGAATTTTTATTTAGTGCTTGAAAAAATCACAGGGTGCTTATATCCGCATAAATGCAGCATTTTATCTTTTATAGTGTCTCAATTTCTGTTATTCTGCTTGGTTTGGAAAAGTCTTAAATCAACATCAATAAAGGAGCTGAAGAGCATGTGACCAGTTTTGACGCCAATGATTGAGGCGAGTCGTTGTGTTTATCACGTAGTTCTAAGAGCAGCACACGCCTTGGAAAAAATAATCCATCCAGTTGAATGTCTCTTGATAGGAGCCGTGAAGAATAAAGACGTCTGAAGAAGTTCATGAGTGAGAATGTGCGCTGTGTTAAATTCAACACATCTATTTTAACTGAAGCCTCGTCTGCTCTGCCGTAACAGATGCAGACATATTTATCCTCTCCAGACTTAGTCATCATCAGACGTGTCATCACTATCACTTAGACGTGTGGTGAGTGAAGCGCACGGTCTGTTTTTGAAGGAGCGTTCATCATCTGGGAACATCATCTGATGTTCTTCATTTCCATTCATTTAAACTACTGCATCAATAAGAGCTCGTGATTTTTGGAGGATGCTGCTGCTGTATCTCCCTCTCTCTCTCTCTCTCTCTCTCTCTCTCTCTCTCTCTCTTTATTTATATATATCTTGCTCTCTTTCGCTCTCTCTCTCTCTCTCTCATCTCTCTCTCTCCATCCCTTCTCTCTCTCTCTTGCTGTCTCCGTCCCTTTTCACTCTCACTCCTCTCTCTCTCTTTCTTTCTCTCTCTCTCTATTTTGCTCTCGCTCTCTTTCGCTCACTCTCTCTCTTGCTCGCTCTGTCTCTCTCTGTCCGTCCCTTCCTCCCTCCCTCTCACTCACTCACTTACTCTGTACTACTCTCTTTCTCTAATGCTCTCTCCTTTCTCTAACTCTTTAATTCTCCCACCCTCTCACTCACTTTCACTTCATATCTTTCACTAAGTATCTCAGTTCATCACTTTCTTCATCTTTTCCATGTTTCCATCACTCTAACTCTCTCTCTCTCTCTCTCTCTCTCTCTCTCTCTCTCTCTGTGTTTATTGTCATTTATTTTTATGTGCACGTTGAGGCTGATGAGAAAATGCTTTCTGAAGTTGTCAGATTTTAATTAAAAGTGTTTTAGCTGCAGCAAATCCACTTCACCATGTTCCACTGTAATGAGTGTCGGCTAATAATGACTCTTTAATTTGAGAAACACACAACAAGGCAGTTTTGACAACTTTTTTTTTTTTTTACATTTACTAAACCTCATCCACCATACACACACGATTTTTTCTTTCTCTATTTATTTGCCTTTTTCTTGGTTCCCTATCTTGAACTCTTTCTCCATCGGTTAGTCTTGGTTTGTCATTATTTTCTCTCTCTTTCTTTCTTTCTCTACCTCTCTCTCTCTCTCTTTCACTCTCTTCATTTCTCTCACCCTCTCACCGTCTCCATCTCTCTCTCTCTCTCTCTCTCTCTCTCTCTCTCTCTCTCTCTCACCCTTTCACCATTTCCATCTCACTTTCCCTCTCTCACCATCTCCATCTCCCTCTCTCACCCTCTCATCATCTCCATCTCTCTCTCTATCTCTCTCTTTCTCCCTCTTTCTCTCCATCTCTCTCTCTCTACCCCCCCCCTCTCTCTATATATATATATATATATACATCATTATCTCCCTTTTCCTTCCTTGCTTTCCCCTCATGGCGTGATCTTTGACCTCAAACACAAGTCCAGGAAAACAAAAGTTCCTCATAAAGCAGAATAGCAAACTTCTCAATCCTGCGGCCAAAACCTTGGCATCATTCTTCACACACACACACACACACACACACACACACACACACACACACACGAGAGGATCAGGAGACTCAATTCAGAGCATCCATCTGTCTGCAGAGCACAAGCGACGTGGAGAATGTCCTGTCACCAAATTTGAACATCACGAGGCTGTGTAAATGAGGCTTAATTGCGTGCGCTCATACGTGCCGGTGCATGTGTATGTGCAGGTCTCCTCACGCTCTCTGGGGTGAGTCTGTACATCAGGTATTCCCAGACGGCCCTGGAGGAAACCGAAAAGCGGATGGGCCCGGAGGAGATGGCCGAGGTGCACACGTCCTTCGGCTGGTCCATGGGCCTGGCCTGGCTCTCCGTTCTTCTGGAGGTCACCACCGGCCTTCTCCTGCTGCTGGCCGCAAGGTTAGTGCCGATAAACCAGTACGAAGAGACTGTGGCTCCAATATAGAAGACACACAAAACTTGAAGGCGGAACAGATTTGATGTTTTCGTAAAAAAAAAAAAAAAAAAAACTGGCCTGTTGAGTTTTTTAAGCTTTCAATGCATTAATGAATTGATTTCTTATCATTTTCTGTCTTATTATCTGTATGTATATGCATTGTCTATGTATGTGCGTGATTCAGGGCCTGTGAAAAAGCGCAAACAAAGGCCCCTTTTACCGAACTCATTATCTGAGTTTAAATTGTTACCTCCTAGACTTTCTACCTTTCGGTTTAAATGTGCGTCCATTGTCCGAATGTGAGAAAACCTTGACGGTTGCTATGTGACGGCAAGAGAGGAACTGTTTTATCTCTAGCACTTTCTGATGTGTCGCACTGTGATTCGCTAATGCTGAACTTTGCTACGTTTTATGGCTTTTTAATAGTTCAAGTTCAAGTTCTGAGCGTTTGTAAGGCGCTTTTCACAGTTTTTACTTTTTACGATGTCTCTAATAAACGGGAGTCTGGGAGAATTTTAGTTAGAAGGAGGAGGACAGAAGACGTTAAGAGAGAGACGGTAGACGGAACGTAGAGTGAAATATTTGGGCTTTTCCCAGATTCATCTGATTTCACAAAGCCGTGGTGAAGTCTTTTACTTTTATAATAAGTTTCAGGATCTTGCGGCAAAGCAAGATAAGATTTGAAAAGACATAGAACCTGACATGGCCCTTTTGGCTTTTGTCGAATCTTGGAAATGTCAGAGTATTGTTTACAGATCTTGTTCAATTATGTTGTGTCTTGGTGGCCGTTTATTTCCGTTCCTGAGCCCGTCTGCTATTATTTCACTCTGACGATGATTTCAGAAGTCCGCAGACGTGTTTGGCCGTACACTCTCCTTTCTTTTGTCCGCAATTGCTTTTGTATTGTATGGAAAATGTCCTGGGTTTGCATCTCTATTATGTATTATCTTCCTGCTTTCCTATGCTTGCTGCTCTTTCGGTTTTCAGCCAATTTGTTTTTGTACAATATAATCTGTGTGATGTGAAGGGAAGTGTGTTTTTACGCCAATCCGCCTGCGGACGCTATAAATATATGCTGTTTATAAGGAAAATGCCTGCAAGACTGTATTTGTAAATCTGATTTGTTTGTGCCGTTCTTAAAGACACACACTCTTTTTGTGCTTTTAAATGTGTTAACGGATCATTCCAGAATCGCAGACAATTAGCGGAAGACAACTGTGGTCGTGCATGTGTAAATGTCGGTGCTCTTCTTCGTTTTGTTTTAGGCCTCAGGTTGTGATTTTCCCAATCTCAGGTTCATTCGTAATTCTTGATGTTTGTCAAGTCGAGGTGAGTCGTTAATGTTGTTGTCGTATTCTGTTGGGAATGAGTTTATGCACAATCAATCTTTGCTTTGTTTCTAAAGCTGAATAAATCTCATTCGCACAAGTTCTTCTGTGCTTTGGTGGTTTCACGTGCAATTTTCAGGATAAACTGCAAAATTAAAGTCTAAAAAAAAACAAGAAAAAAATTAGAAAGTGTTGATGCCATTTTTCTTTCCAGCACTTTGTTACAACGTGTTGGTGCTTTGGGGAAAGTGTTTTTTTCTTTCAGTTCAGAACAAAACAAGATGAACTTTGAAAAAATGAAGGTACTGTACTTCACAGTTGAAAGAGCTTTTCTTTTGTATCTTTTTATTCCGGTCACATCCACTTCAGCAGGATAAATATGTCCTCCTCTATCAAAGCACTCATCCACAAGGTAGACACGAAGAGCTGTGGAACATGTTGCTCACTAGAACTTGCCAATCTGTGGAACATGTTGCTGAGTAGAACTTGCGGATCTGTGGAACATGTTGCTCAGTAGAACCTTGAGATCTGTGGAACATGTTGCTCAGTAGAACTTGCGGATTTGTGGAACATGTTGCTCAGTAGAACTTTGAGATCTGTGGAAAAAGTCAATCAATGGAAGCTACAGATTTTTGGAACAAATTGCTCAGTAGAACCTGATGACATCAGTGATTGGCTCAGCTTGAGGGACTGAACAGTAACATCTCATACCACACTGAGGAAGGACAGAGGACAGATGGACAACATCTGGAAGCAGATGGCTTGCTCCGATGGTTGGACTTTTCTGTGGGACTAAAGGAGATGTCCACACTTCTTCACACGATCAGGAATGATTGTTCTCCGTCACTGTCATGATTGATTATGATTCAGAAATCAACCTTGAATCTGAAATGGTTTTTTTATTGGCTTTGAATTGTATCTATAACCCGGACCTTCGTGTTTTTGTAGTGCACGTTCTCCTGTGCGTAACATAGTCAAATGTGACCTTGTGTGTCTGCAGATGTTTGCCACAGCGCTCTCTCCCATTCCATTGCAATGTAATGTTTTAATGACAATAAAGGCATATCTGTCTGTAGATCCGGTAGATTTATGGTTCTATAAATCAATTGAACATATAGATCTGTGGAACATGTTTCTCAGTAAAACCTGCGGATCTGTGGAACATGTTGCTCAGTAGAATATGTAGAATCTATAGATCTCTGAAACAAATGAAGCTCTAGATCCTGTAGATTTAGGGTTATATAAATCGATAAAACATATAGATCTGTGGAATATGTTGTTCAGTAGAACTTTTAGATCCGTGGAAAAAGTACACCAACAGAACCTGCAGATCTCTGGAAATATGTAATCCTGTTGAAAGCTGTGGAAGTTAAAGATTTGTGTGTCATCGAGAACTGTAAAACACTTTTAGCAGTGGCACGTTCAAATCCAAAGATCTTGTAGATCTGTGGGTCATTCAGATCTCTAACAGGTTGAGCGGTGGATCCTGTAGGTCTGTTGCGATGCTCTGAAGCGCAGATCTGTAGAACACGTTGATCGGCCTCTCTAGCTTGTGTCTTGAACTCGAGACGTGAAGTGACAGGCAACAGATTGATCAATCGCCAAAACATCAGCTAAATCGGACTAAAATAACCGCTGCTTCTGGCACACTGCAATCATGAATGTCAACGCACGTCTGACACGACTCAAACCAGACTCCCGTGGTGGGCTTTTCATCTTTCTTTGCAGGATAAGAGTTAGAATTAGGTGTCTGCTTTAACACTTTTAGAGTGTGACACGCAGAGGAAACCAACATCATTCGCACTCATTTTCAAGCCTGAATGGAGATCGAAGAAGTTGATGAAAAGCTATGTTTTTTTTCTACAAATAATGAAAAGCAAAATATAAACATGGGATGTTTCGAACGCCACTCTGTAATGAATGTTCCTGTGCAGCATGATGCCGTTTTAAACTTTTCACAGCTACCGCATCAAACGCTGGTTTCAATTGATTCTTCTCAAACTGAGTGATGATTTTGTCTTGCCTGGATCTCTGGGTGATGTGGCACTCACAGAATGATGATGAAGTTCTGAAGGAGGATTACTTTAAATAAAGTTAGAATTAAAATGTTGCCTATTATGTTAGTAAGGTCTACTAAAGTGTAATGTCCATTTTTTTCCACCAATACCACAAAACTTTCCCCCAAAATGGTAATGTTTCATTTTGACTGTGTTTAGGCTTAGTTTTCAATATAAATTTGACCACAACTGTATGGTGCTGGAAAAACTTGAACACGGACCTTGAAAGTGCTTGAATTTTATCTTTCGGTAATTGTAGGAACCCTGTACTCAGAACAGATTTACTAAAATGGTTCGTCGCTTCACTGATGCTGATCGGCAGATTCTATAACCTCGTGGAATTGAGCTCACGGATTACTGTAATTACACGAATATAAGCACCCTTATTCCAATAATTGCCGAACATTAGCACCTCCATACTTTCTTGGTGTTCAGACTTTCCAGGAACCTAAAATTCTGGCGAAATACTCTTAAAAATTATTCTTGTAACCTAACATGTGACGCTTTTCCTGGAATAATAGATAACAATAGTAACGTAAAATATTATTTCTAAACGTAGTAGATTATATGTCCTGTTGGGGGTGCTATAATTCTACTTGTCATATCCATATATGGCCGTTTTATCTGGTTTTCACGATGTCCTCGGTAGGTCACAGACAGACCACGTTCACCATGTTATTGTATTTCCTTTGATTTTATAAATTTTATTTCTTAATTATTTGTGATTGCTCCTGACTTGAAAAGTGGAAAAAATGTATATAGGACCTTTTTGCATTTTGCACGATTCATGCATTTATGTAAACAATTAATAGACGGAATATCTGTAATCTAAAGCAGCCAACGCTTCTTGTTTTGTGTAGATAAAATCAAGACGCTCATATTTTTCGGAGGACAATATTAATATTTGGCCTGAAGCGGCTCTGAGCTTCTCATCTCATTGAAATTCACCGCAGCTAATGTTTGTCATCACGACGATCTGTCTGTGTCTCATCCAAAGTCTCTTCTGAAAGCAACAAAACGCAGAAAAATAAACGTCATCTTGGGCTTCGCATTAATGATTTAATCCTGTGAGATTTCATTCGCTTGTGAGTCGATCATTCCGAACGAACCATCCAAACGGCTCGAGGGGGATAACAGGTCAGATTTTAGACTAATTTATTTATTTATTTTTGCTGAATTCATTAATTCACAACTCTATCCATTATTTTACCAACAAAGACAACAGAAAATTGTGGTGTATTGTTGATCTGAATCACTTTATTCGTTCCATTTAAGTGATTGATTCAATGATATTACAAACATGAATGTATAAAAACACATTCGTATTTCTTTGCTTTTTGCGGATCTACATTTTATTAGCAAATTTAAAAAATTTGACCTCCACTTTTAAAATTTCACCAGTCGATAAAATAAATGTTTTTTTATTTTTCGCTTGGAATCTTCACATTTTCGTTGAAAACGTCTTTTCGTTTTACATTTTTTGTGCATTTCAGTTTATTGAGTTTCGTGTTTTGCCACTAGTTTCACGTGGGGGCAGCACTTGTTCTGATTGGCTGGTGAGAATGTGAGTGACAGCTCTTGACCAGGAACTGGGAGGAGTTTTAACACAATCCAAGACGGAACATCTTCATTGTCGAATTTCTGTCTAGTGGTGAGTTCCGGACATCCACGTCCAGAAAGAAAACTACTGCGGTTTTTATGTGCGCGCATACTGTATTTTATGTTAAATTAGAGTTAACACGTAATTATAAGAGATATTTTACAACAAGTCAATACGTCAAAACAATAAGTCTCCTCTCTTCACAGACAGTTTCATAATATTGTTTATGCGTAGAGACAAAGATGTCTACTATTATTCTAGAAGTCTGATGCCTTGCCACCAAAATATTTTTTTTTTTAATTAAGGAACTGTGCAAAAACAACACTTAATGTTAATTTATGATATATCAAAAAAAAAAAAACTACATCAGAATATTGTGAAATGCTGTTTGCTTGCTGAAATTATCTTCCACTTCCTGGTCAAGAAGAAGAGCTGCCAATCACATTCTCACCATCCAATCAGAGTAAGTGTCGCCCTAGCGCAAGAAACACGGAAACGTAAAAAAAATTAAATTTTCAAACAAAAATGTGAAGATAGCAAATGAAAAATAAAAAAGCAAACATAAATATGAAGCTCGATTGCTCAATTATGATGCTCAATTATGCTCACTATTGTGATTCCATACATCTCGGGTTTCTTCTTGTGTGTCTCCGCCATCACGCTGGAGTGTAGTGAGAGTTTAGTGTGTTTTCACACGGCGCTTTAAGACTTGCGTCCACATTGCTGGGCCACAAACCGGGCCTTCTGGATGGCGAGCTCAGTGTCCTCCTCGCTGACCCCCAGGTGCCACACAGCTCTGACCGTGCCACCCACGTGAGGGAACATCAGCACCCGGACCTCCTGCCCCAGAACCTTCCTCTCCTCTTCATCCACCCCAGCCATGCGCTCGCAGAACTCAGTCGGGTCCATCCGGTTGTCCAGAAGACGAAACCTCAGGATGTTGGTTTCCACGGCAGCCAGATCCACATGGTACAACTGAGGCTCACAGTTCACCAGCGCTGCGAGAAACCAGACGAAAGCCTTCTCAGAATTCTCAAAGTATAGACGCTTTTGTACGAGGAGTTAGCAGACGCTCATTGTCTTGCATTCATTGGTTTCGAATCCAATGGCTTTTCTGTTTCCCAGTAAAATAGTCCGAGCTGTTCCTCTTCAAACCTTTTTTTCGCTCCATGTTCTTTGCCAAACTCGGCTCAGACAGAAAGCTCTATTCAGAAATATACCTCTTTTTCTTTTTTTTTTTCTACGCCATGCCATTTTCTGACAGCCAAGGTCGGAGAGAATAGCACAGACTATAAAAGAAACATGTCGCATTGTGTAGGAAAAAGTCAGAAGAGAATGAGAATGAGAAAGAATTCTGGGACACAGCCAGAAGAGTTTCACTGCGCGCTGGTGATAAACGAGTTAAACTCGAGACTAAGACTGTATAAACGTACTAGAAAAAAAGAAAACAATTGTCGTATACGGTGCAGTAAAATATTAAGATTAAACTGAAAATCTCTGCTTGACATGGGCCAAAATATCTTACACTACATCAAAATGTTACTCTTTCCCTGGGAATCTAGTCCATGACTTGCAAAATATGTATGCGAATATAAGCACCTCTCAAATTTAAGCACATGATTTTCCTGGCACTAAAAAAAAACAACGTTTCTGGTTCATTTCATTACGTCAATATTCTCCTAAAAATCATTTTTTTTCTTTATTCAACAAACCTAACCTGTGACTCGTATCATTTTGATAGTGTTTTACTTGAATAATAGATAACAAAAAGTCAATTCTAGTGGTCAGGACTTCATTTCCCAAGGTCCTTTGCTCTCCGGTCAGACTCCGCACATGCAGAGAGCAATTGTTTCAAGCTCTCTGTTTATCCGATGCCAAAGTGAAGGATTATTATCCCCTGTGCAGCGACCCAGCGTTTTGATTGTGTCTGATTTGATTTTTTTTTACTCTTCTTTTTTTGACCGTTTTGACTCTCTGCAAATTGGACTGGTTTGTAGCCGGTAGCGCTAAGCTAACCAACCCCGGTCGTGGTTTGTAGTCTCTGTTTGTTGTAATTATTGCACTGTATTTAGTTTAATAATACTTCTTCCAGTGTTATTTTGTCTTTATTAAGTGTCGCGGCGTATCTAATGTTTCTTTAATTTTGTTATTAAGCCAATAAAAGCTTCTACTGTACCACGTCTGTTGTGGTTTAACATTAAATAGACGCACCCACGCCGCTGCATAAAGACAACGTTTCCATTTAGTTTGTGAATGTTCCTGACTTGAAATAAGGAAAAATGGGCGTGCATATTTGAAATTGGTAATTATATAAGCACCCCCCAAGTTTTTGAGCACCTAAAATTCGAAGGGGTGCTTATATGCACGTATTTACGGTATTTCAAATGCCGCTTTCAACATTGAGAAGATTTGCAGCATTGAGACGCTTGAGTTGGTTTCTTGAACTGCTTGTTTAAGTACACACCTCTCCGATAAGTACGCAGACCTCTAAGTGCCCAACTTGCCCAGTCTTAATCTGGGATTGGCACCTTTGGCCTTGGTGTGTGGAAATCCCGGTCTATCTGATCGGTTTTTAGATGCTAAGTACCGTGATTAAAGCAGATTAGAGTGGGGATTCTCTCACCTTGAGCAAACCTTCTGGCGTTCCGATGGTCTTCCTCAAGCCTGCCGACCATGTCCGACAGGGCGATCTTACCCGCCGCCGCTAGGATTCCCGACTGGCGCATCCCACCTCCAAGAGCCTTGCGGGCACGTACTGCCCTCTGGATGAAGTCCCTCGATCCCGCCAGAATGGAGCCCACCGGTGCGCCCAGACCCTGCCAAAACCACATGTTCTTTAAACCCAAAGACTCCATCAAGACTTGAGGGGGCTTCAAGACTCGGAGGGAGAGGGTTGCCAGGTTGGTACGAGGTGCGAACGCGCTTCGTAATTAAAATGCAAATGCTCTTGTCGACGCTGAGGATTGTTCTGGGAGAGTGAGGGATATTGGACTCGTCTTCACAGTGCGAGCTGAAGGCTGAAGACTCTGGAATCCTCCGATAAAGAGCAGGGGAGGTGAGTTGTCACGGATTTGACAAGATTACACTTCATGAATAAAAAGACTGATTATGAGGTAGATGAAATGACTGGTCTGCAGGTACGTCTTGACTTTAACAAGGTTGTTTATTTTTAGTGTGTTTCTCTCTTCTTAAAGCTGTTGTGAAGATGCAATCTCCACTGTGTGGATGGATGGATAGACAATAAGTTGATGGATGGAAGGATGGATGGGTAGGCAGAAAGAAAGGTAGATAGATAGATCAGACAAAATGCATGGCTAGATAGACAGACTGATAGATTGACAGACAGGCAGATGTAGATCAAGAAAGGTAGACAGACAGAGAGAGAGAGAGATAGACAGATAGCTTGAAAGACAGATGTAGATAGACTGAGAGATAGACAAACAGATGGGTTGACGGGCAGATTGACAGAGAGAAACAGATAGACAAGCAGACAAGATGTAGATAAATAGACAGAAAGACAAATAGATAGCTTGACAGACAGATGTAGATAGACACAGAGAGAGATAGACAGATGTAGATAGATAGACAGAAAGACAATTACATGCAGGCAGATAGACAGACAGATGTAGATATAGACAAGTAGATAGCTTGACAGGCAGGTAGACAGACGCAGAGAAAGATAGACAAACAGATGTAGATAGATAGATTGATATAGATAGACAGAGAGATGAATAGATAGCTTGACAGGCAGGCAGGTAGATAGATAGATGTTGAAAGATAGATGTCCTTAATAGTTATAATAAAATGATTGATTATTGAACAGAATAATGAATTTGAGCACTGACTTTGGACAGGCAAACGCTGACGGAGTGGCAGTGCTGCAGAATAGCGGAGGGACGGAGGCCGAGAGCCGTGGCTGCGTTCATCACTCGCGCTCCATCCATATGAACAGCCAGACCAAAGCGATCAGCCACAGAGCGGAGCTGAGGAGGAGAACAACACACACGTACTGAAAGAAGACAAGGTGACGGCCATTAAAAAAAGTTTAATACCCCAGAGAACTCTGTATAAATTTGTGTTGTGACGGTCAAAATTAACGCGTTAACGTGCAATTAATTTAAAAAATTAAGCTGAATTATTTTTACATTACCAGCCTTATTTTTGGAATCCATAAACATGAAAATGTTTTTTTAATGCCATTGATTGTTTTGTGGTTTCATTGGCATGCCTGTTTTATTACTCAACTCAACTTTATTTCAACATCAGAGTAGAGATATGTCTTTCAAACTATTAATTAATTTTGAGGTTCTTGATGGTTTATTGCAAGCATGTTGTTCAAGAAACAAAGACAATATTATGCAAATTGACCAGACCTACTAAACTATAATACGGTATTTAAAAGAGTGTTTATTTAGTGTTGAGTTTATATTTGACAACCAGTGATGTGAATAACAGAGTTATAAATAAACAGCGTTTTGTTATAACTAACTAATTACTAACACAATTACTCGTTATTGACAAAAATGCTGCGTTACTATAATTGTGGTTGTCCGTACAGAGAGTCTGTATTGTTTTTCCATCTGGTGTGTGTGTGTGTTCATGGGGCGGGACATCACTCGTGATTGGTGTGTCTTTGAACGTGGTGCGACTGAAAACGTTAATTTGCCACCTGGAAGTATTGCATTTGGTACATACAAGCGCTCGCCCAGCAGGAGTCAGTGATGAGCCGAAGAGATGGACATGGACTTTAATTTTACTACCTGTTTACGTCTAATTTTACGTCTAATAAAGTGTACATATTTGTTATTGTTATTTCATTTTACAAGAGAGCAGAACACGTCTTGTTAAACTGTTTATGTTTGTGAATTTTATTCATTTTTTTTAGTTAAATTCTTTAAGAGGTATAATTAGACTTATTTGTTGGCCAGTTGTAGAATAGTGATAATGATAATATTTACAATACTACAAGTATTTTGATATGTGTCTCTCACATTGTCCCACAACAATATTAAAATAATGTAGATTACTGTACAGTGCTTTATAATAATAGTCGGACCCAACACTGGACACGTTATCCAAAATTGCAAGCTTCAGCAATTGAGATGAACCGCGCTTAATTTGGATGGGATGGTCCGATTAACTAGTTTAAAGAAATTAATCTGATTAACAGCACTAATTTGGGTATGCATATATATTGGTAACCGTAATGCAATTAACAAACGGTTCCGACAAAGATGCAAAGACGTTAGAGAGGACATGAGGTCGGCTGAGGTCAGGGTAGAAGATACTCAGGATAGAATGAGGTGGAAAGGGATGACTCGCTGTGGCGACCCCTGATAAGGGAAAAGCCGAAAGAGAAGTAGTAGTAGTCCGACAAAGATGCAAAAAAAAACAATCCATACAGGTGGCATTCTGAACGCAGTCCACACACACACTGACGAATGTTGGTCGAATCAGAGACGTCAAGGTCATTTTTAAGTGAATTTCATCACTGAAACCGAATTTCAGGTGACATTCTCCCATTATCTTATTGCAAGCGATATTTCTCCCCAAGCAACTTTATGCTTTTTTGAGATCTTCTGACCCAACTCGTGATTGAGCTTCTTTATAACAGCGTCCAACTTTCTAGCAAAACCCGTCCGGTTGCTTATTTCTCCTTCTCTGAGTCACATGCCTTGTTTTTCCCAACAACCCCGACTTTTTTTGCGGCGTGCTTTATATAGCCTAGGCTTTTTAAAAATGAAAATGTTTTTTTAGAACACCTCAAGGTCTCCAGGTTCTGCTCTACATTCAATAAACCCTCAGTCTCACACGTTTAATGAAGCGGCGTCTCACTGAACCTGACCTCCTGTAGGAAGGAGAGTGGGAGGACGCGGCCACCCTGAATATTGTGTGTGTTTTCCACACACACCAGGCGAGACCGTGGGTAGTGTGGGTCAGGGTAACCGTGACGGATCTTGGAGATCAGCTGGTCCAGGTCGAAGGTTCCGTCCGCCAGGGTGCTGAGGGTTGTGGAATGGACGCCTGCGAGCTGGAGAGAAAGACCAGGGTTCGATATCTCCAGCACATGGGAAATTATAAACAAGAACATATATGAAGGTGGATGTTCATCTGTTTTGGAAATTCATAAAACAGAAGGATCTCTTATCATGAACTGGGATGAGCTTTCACGACGTACCTGTGCACTGGATCCCTGCTCGTAGAAATGAATGTGCGAGAGATCGCCAACTATCATCTCATCACCTCGTTCTCGACAGTGCGCCATCACTGAGAAGGAGTAATAACGTGACAGAAATGAGAAAGAAAGGTGAGAGATAACAACAGACTGGTGTTCAGGAAGGAGTGATTCAAATTGTAGTGTATTTATACTTAGTATATACAAATTAATTTACAGTATTCAGAGAGAGGAGAGACGGGAGGAGAAAAATACAAAGACAAAAGGAGGGAGAGAGAAAGGGAAAAGAAAATGAGAGAAATAGAGACGGGAAGAGAGAAACACAACACAGATGAAGACACAAAAAGAAAGGCAGATGGATAGAGATATGGTAGAGAGAAATGAAAAAGGTGGAAAGAGACAGAGAGAGTGAGAATGACATTGAAAGAGAACAAATGGGGGAGACGAGACAGGTAAACAAAAAATGAGGGAGCATAGTGGAATTAGGAAAGATGGATGGACTGACAGACATAAAGATATAAATAGATATACAGATGGATGGATAGATAGATAGAGAAAATGAAAAACTGAGGGGGAAAGCATGAGAATGGAGAGAAGTGTGAGGAAAGAGAAGACAGAGTATGAAAATATGAAACATGGAGATACAGAGAGAGACAGACATACAAGAACAAAGAGATGGACAGAGAGAGAACAAGAGCAAAAGAGTGCGAGAGTTAGAAAACAACGGTGTATCTGCTGAGCATCTGTTACTGTATCATTTACATCTGTGTGTTTTAGATCCTGAAGCAGCTTTCCGGCCGAGTCAGAAGAAAAACAACTTTAAACGAGTGACGTGAGAAGACGGGATTTATTAAGAGCCCAGGGCCTTCAGTCAGCATCCTCACCTGCAATCAGGTTACTCATGGTTCCTGAGGGCACAAACAGAGCCGCCTCCATCCCAACTACACCAGCCGCCAATTCCTGTAAGTCTGACAAGAAACAATATAAAGGTAGATCAAGGTTAATAGAGGATGAGCAGTGCTGTCAAAAGTAGTCACCTCCGTTACTTAAGTAGAAGTATAGGGTTGAAAAATACTTCTATGGAAGTAAAAGTAACTGCACAATATTTTATTAGAGTAAAAGTACTGTGACTAATAAAACTACTTTTAAGTATAAAAGTTAAAGTCATGCAAGAAAAAAAATGCCATTATAGAACTATATTGTTATATTAAAATGTTGGTGTATATAGTTACATTGAAATTAATGCATTTTATTACAAAGCTCAGCCTAACACATAAAAGAACCATTTATGTGCGCTACTATTCAAACCAATAGGGTGTCGGAATGATACGTGTTTATACGTCTAACCACAATGACAACACGGAAATAAAAACTAACCGAAATGAAATTGTAGTAATGCAGCTAGTTTTGAAAAAGCAACGAGTAGAAAGTACAGATATTATCTTTAAAAAAGAAATAAGTAAGCAGTAAGCAAAATAATTACTCTAGTAAAGTAAAAGTAAACCAAATTTCTACTTAAGTAAAGCAACGAAGTAGTTCTACTTTGTTACTTGACACCTCTGATGATGAGTGAGTGACAAAGACAGACAAGAGATCAAGACAAGGCTGACGGAGGTGACTGTGATGCCATCTAGTGGTGAATGTTTATATTGCAGACTAAAAAGACCGGTTAAATAAAATGACAGAATCAGTTTAATGAATCACAGGTCAACACAAACGTAAATTAAATTGTCACATTGTTGTCTAACCATTGACAGTGGGATCTTCTCCAAAAACATCATCTCCGACTGGAGCTTCGGCCATGGCTCGGCGCATAGCGGTGCCGGGTTTAGTGACGGTGTCGCTGCGGAGATCGACAGTTCGACCCGCGGCTCCTGTGGACTCCGCCTGCGGGGACGTGTAGTACAGACGCGGGGGATCCGCATGGACACAGCGAGGTTTGTGTAAAACGCGACGGAATATTCTGGAACACATCACTGATCGCATGATTTAAGCGCTGCAGAACTTTAAGCGTCACGAACTTTGGTTCATTGTTTTCGATAATCATTGATGTGTAAGGCCTGGTTTCCAGGCATGATCAATGGATCAGCGATTAAATCGATGAAAAGCTGATATAGTATCTGTCGACAGATAACGGTCATCGTTACTGTACTAAGTCGCTTTACGCGGCAAATGTAATCAATGAGCCTGGCGTAAAATGTTCGGTCGTTTTTGTTTTTCTTTTAAGAATTGATATACTCTTTGGTTTTTGTTTAAAAAAATATCTACAGCTTTATGTAATGTAAAACACATTACTGTTCTAGTTACAATTTAAGAATAACGAGCAGTGTACGCATTTTCTTACGAATTCGGCTGGTATACTCGATCCGTCCGCTTGATGGCGCCAACTGACAAGTCTCAAGCGTTAAACGCCAGCCGAAGTCTAACAGCTTTATGATTTATTTTTAGATTTCCTTTTGGGTGAAGTATTGTTCAGAACACCGAAGGTCACGGGTTTGTACGGTTGCTCCGTTGTCAACAAATCAACAAATTAAAAAAAAAAATTGTTTTCGTTTCTTATGAAAATGTGAAGGCCATTCTGTCTGTCCGTCCATCGATATCATTTTGTCTATCTGTCTGTCTGCTCTGTTGTTTTTCTGTCTGTCTGATTATCTTTCTGTATCTATTTCAATCATTCGTCTCTGTCTGTGTATCAAGTTCCGCCTGTCTCTTTATTTGTCCCACTCTTACATTATGTCACTCTTTAATACTCTGTCTGTTTTTCATTATCATTCTGTCTGTCGATTCTGTCTATCTGTCTGTCTTTCATTATCGTTTCGTCAGTCACTATCACTCTTTTATTAATAGTCAAAATGATAATGATCGTCTCTCCTTCATTTCCTGTCTGTGCACCTGTTTGTCACTCGCATTCCTGAAGTAAAAGTAAATCAGCGACGCATTCTCCTAACGTAATTATTGTTCCATTAGCGCATGATTCAGTGTTAAGCTAAATGTAGTTCACGCGTGATGTGTGCGTTACTTGAAACGACTGCTAAATCCAGAACGCCGCTTTTCCACCTCCACGAGAGAAGCCGTCAAAATGAGTGTGACGTCATTCAAGCCAATAATAGTGCGAAGCGAATCAGGAGCGACGGCAAAGCTGCGCCTGCGCGTAACGGTCTCTGCGCGCGCGAGCGAGGTAGCTGGAACCTGCTGTGATGTCACGGGTTCAAAAGCCTGGAGGTTTCCTGCCTTTACTGGAGGTGTTGGGATGTCCAGCAGCTGTGTGAGTTTCCAGTAAGGGGCAGGAGAGGGGGAGGGGCAGGTGAGAGGCTGGTGTAGATTTTCTCTTAACAGGTGTTCTGAAAATTCTTCCTACATCTCAGAATTTCCTACGCTACTTAAAAATATGTCACTGCTTAACTGTTAAAACTACGTCACTGCTCTACTGTTCACCGCTCAGATTTTTCTACTTTCGAGCGTTAAAACATTTGTTACATCTATCGTTTCTTCTCCTACTTGATTGTACAAACATTCCTACCTGTACTTTTGTTGTATGTACTTTTGATATTGTAGTGTTGGATCAATGAATAAACATAAATGCACTAAATGAACGTGGACACTTATGACGTATGTGACGTAAGTGAGCTGTAGGAAGAATTTTCAGAACACTGGGAAAATTTCTTACCGCATTCACGTAAAAAAATAAATTAATTTTTCGCCGCCTTAGCAGTCGACAGGTAATTGTTCTTTTAATATCCTCCCTTTATTGCAAAGCTTAAAACATTTAAAAGCAGTTTTATTTTGTTTTTATAACAGTTTAAACTTATATCCAGATATACAATGTGCTATAATAGAAAAGTATTATTCACTATCAACAATTTCCCACGCCACATTCAAGCAACCCACCGGAATTTTTATGAAAATTTGAAAAAAAAAAATGTTTCCAAATGTGCAGCGGCTCCCCTAGTGGTTACTGCAGTGGAAAAGCAATGTGGCCGTTTTTTTCTGCCACCTGCTGATCAAATTAGGAATTACAAGTGTGTTCTTGAATTCGAGTTTTTCGGGAAAAAAAAACATTAAATCCCAGTAAACTGGCAATGAACTTAGTGGCCAGTGATACAAAACATGAAAGGGTTAAGCATTAGGGATTTTTACATATATAAATATATAAAGTGGTTCCCCAACTTACAAAATTAACTACTATGTAACTTGATACACAGCATTTTTTTTGTTTACATAGCAGTTAGTTGTTTTCTTGTTTGCAACAGTACAGTATATAGTGATACAACAAACGGTTACCGCCATCTTTGAATTACGTTAAGCAAATCCCTGAGATTTCCGTAATTTTGTGTGTGAGACAGTTAAAACTGTGAAAAGTGCCTTAGAAATGCTCAGAACTTGTGTGTGAGACGCGGCTCCACAGCGCTAATCTATTTTTAGACTTGGCAACACAGACAGGAGAGAATTTGAAAATTTTGATATTAGATATGTGATAGTGTTTAGTTGTTTTTTTTTTTTAGTTTAATTGAAGTGTGTGAAGATTAAAACAACAGTTTTTTACACCTCTGTACTGTCTCATGTCTGCATGCTCGGCGTAAGAAAAAGACGTGCTCAACTGTTTGTGTTCATCGGCTTTTACACACACGGTTTTCTAGATAAAATTCCTGCATGTTGAAATTACAGGCTCTCAGGCTAAAGTCACTGAGCAAGAAATATTTTCTACTGTCATGCAAATTGTAAGCTCATTATACTTTATTCTTCATATTCTTCGTTTCATTTTAGTAGGATTGTCTATTTAACACTGTTAAATTGTTAGTTTTAAGATAGATATGACTATCCGTTTTTACTTCCTGAGTAAAAGAGGGCTCACAGAATCTGCCAATCAGATTTAGTGGGAGGAGTCATTACAGGGTGGGCTGAGTGTGCAGTGAGGTCATTAGACTGCGACTGCAATTTGGATTGTACAGGTCAAACGACAACTTTCGGAATGAATGCAGATCTGCAGAGAATGAGTTATAATCAAATTGCCTGGCGATAAAAAGTTTCGTAAATGCCTCCGTTGAAAAAATAAATGCGATAAAAGTTTTACGATTACCTTGGTTGAAAAAAATCAAACATGAAATGTTTTGCATTAACTGAATGAAACCATTTAAAACAATAAAGGTTTTGTAATTACCTCCTTCTTAAAAAGAAATTAAAGCTTTAAATATGTGTGATATTACCCAAATAAAACAGTCTCGCGATTACCTCCATTTTCTCTTAGTTGTGACAATGATCATCCACAATGTGTAAGCCCCTCCCCCGATGCTGATTGGTAGGTTCCATGACTTTGGTTCTTGCATAAATACAATTGCAGCTACATATTGTAAATTTTTTGTTTTGTTTTGTTTTTTGTGCTTTTTGTGTTTTGTTTCGCACTTCGCTCGTGCACGTTTTAAAGGCGTTTCTCTGTGGTTTTAGGGTGGCGAATAAGAGCCCATATTTCGCACAGTGTCTAGTCGGGAATACTAAACGGTCTTACGAGGACAGATTGATTGTAGGCAGAGCACGTTGTGCCTTAATGGATCAGTTTGTGTCTATAAATTAGCTTTTTACTGCAGCGGCTGGATTAGTGGCCGTAAAATGAGCTGCTGGGATTTTTCGACCCTCGTATAAAGCGACTCTTTTTGTGTGTGTGTCTGAAGAAACAGTTCCCTGTTGTGAGAGAAGTTGTTGCAGTAAGAGGAGGGTTTACTGGAAGTCTGTTTGAAAGAGTTCCCTTCTTTCTTCATTTTTTTTTTTATTTTTACCTCCCTAAGATTCTCCTGCTGATTGCGCGGCATATTTCTCCGACCGAAACTATGTGCGCACAGACTGTGTGTTATTGTAAATGCTGCATATTTGCTGGAGCGCAGTGGGCAGGAGGGAGAATTTCTCAGGGAAACGAGACAGTTTGTGTATTTTAGTCTTTTTATACACATGTTCTGGGGTTTCATGGCCATTTTCAGATGGTTCTGATAAGACGGTTGCATTCTGGGATTTCTTTTTTTTTCTGTAAATATTTCAGTCTTTTTTGCTAGCAGTGTAAGTTCTTGGCTGCTAGGCCTAATCTCCAACTGTTGTAATCTGTTTTTATGACAGAAACAATGACACATTTAAATCTGATTTCAAAATCAATTTGATTTGAAACTGTTGCAACATTGTTTCAAAAATGACAGTTATTTCAAAAGTAACATTCAAAAGTTACATAGTTAATTGACTCGCAGGTGCAACATATTCTTTAAGCAGAAACTATCAATCATCATAAATGTGCCTGTCAATAGTTAATATTTAATATTATTTAAAGAAGTAAACATTATTTGGGCAGCTTAATGATGCATTCAGGCATCAGGATTTATTGAAAATAAATAAGTAAACCTTTGGAACTACGGTGAATGTCAGTTAAATGTGATCTTTAATTTTTCTGCTGAACAATATTTTGTTGTATTGACATGGTTTATTTTGTAGTTAAAATTATGTGATTTTAAAATCATGTGGGTAAACATTTCAGTCTTTTTTTGTTAGCTGTGTAAGTTCATGGATGCTAGTCCTAATCTCTACTGTTTTTATGACAGACACAATAATATTTTTGAATCTGAATAAAACAAATTACAAATTTGTTATAAAACTGCGGCAACATCGTTTCGGAAATGACATAGTTATTTCAAAAGTAACATTTAAAAGTTACATGGTTATTTGACTATGATGCACCATAATAAAAACAACAACAACAAAAAACAATATCCAGAAGCTATTTATCATCATAAATGTGTCTGTCAATAATTCATCTTTATGTTGTTTTTTAATGTTTAAAGAATTAATCTTTATTTGGGCAGCTTAATAAGGCACTAGGAATTATTGCAAATAATAACTTTTGAACTACAGTGAATGTCAGTTAAATGTGATCTTTAATTTCAATCTTCAAACAATGTCGTTGATATTGTTTATTTTACCAGTATAATATGATTTGTATCATATTAAATTATATGATTTGTTTGGTTTAGAGAATCAAACCCTTGTCTTGCAGCATTGCGTACACCAGCTCATTTTTATTAATGATTTATACATTTTATTACATTACATTTATATTACATAATTATATTACATTATTACATTTTTGTTCAACATTTTTCATTGATTTTGTGGTATTTGTCCGGTCACATTTTCAGAATTTCAGTTTTCATCAGCAGAACTTCTCAGAGCTGCAGCAGAAGTTCAGTTTACTTCCCCTGATCAGAGGAAACACTCCGTGCCCGAAACTCTCAAGCCTGTCCAGAGACTAACTAACCCAGACTACTAGTCTAATCTAGACATAACTAATAATCTAGAACACGTTCATGTCTGTCTGTCTGTTTAAAAACCATCATGTGCTCTATAAAAATAGTATTGTATTTATATTAGTATATTAAGTACTATATCATTTAATAATGTTACATAATTTTATTAGATTTTGTAAATATTTTCAACATATTTAACTTCTCTCTCTCTCTGCCCTCTATCTGTCTCTCCTTGCTTTCTCTCTCTCTCTCTCTCTCTCTCTCTCTCTCTCTCTCTCTCTCTCTGTCTCTCTCTCTCTCTCTGTCTGTCTGTCTGTTACACATTGTCTTGCTCTCTCTATCTCTTTGTCTATCTCTGTCTATTACACATTGTCTTTCTTTCTTTTTTTCTTTCTTTCTCTTTGAAACAATGTCTTTATCTTTGTTGCAATCATATATAAATACAGTGCAAGCTTATTTTTTTCATTTTACTACTGTACAATCGGTACTGTAAATAGATTTAGATTGTGATTGTGTGTGTGTGTGTTATTTCCTTCTCTTCCTTCCTGGTAGTGTGTGGAATTGTGCAGCAGGTTTTCCAGTAAAGGCTGACGGAATCACATGCCACATGCTGTTGTTCTAGATCGGAATGAAAGTGGCATGTCTGCTGGTGTGGGAGATCCTGCTGTAATTGCACTGGCCGGGCGACATGTTTGTGCAGAAGACGTGATAAAGAGTCGATGTGCAGGAGAGTCTTCCGGAAGATTCTGAGACGGACACACACGACCTTTAATCTCACGTGTACTAAACTACACCAGCCGTGACAGTCACGCCTCTCTATGTCTCACACACACACACACACACACTTACGCAATCTCTCTCTCTCTCTCTCTCTCTCTCTCTCTCTCTCTCTCTCTCTCTCTGTCTTTCTCTCTCTCTCACACACACACACACACACAAAACCATCTCTCAAACACGCACAATCTATTTTTCTCTCTCACTTTATCCTTTTCACTTTCACACACACACACACACACACACACACCCACACACACACACACACCACACACACAATATATATGTATATCTCTGTCTCCCTCTCTCATTCACACCCACACACACACACAATCTGTATAAGTATCTCTCTGTCTCTCTCTCTCTCTCTCTCACACACACACACACACACACACACACACACATACACACACACAATCTTTATACACATCTCTCTGTCTCTCTCTTTCACACACACACATCTCTCTTAACTCTTTCTCGCGCACACACATGCACAATCTACCTCTCTCACACCTACACACAATCTATTTTTCTCTCTCACTCTGTCTTTTTCACTTTCTCTCTCTCTCTCTCTCTCACACACACACACACACACACACAATCAATCTCTCTCTTCCGCCCTCTCTTTATCTTTTTCTCTCTTTTTCTCTCCCTCTCTCACTGTCGTCTCACAAGTGCAGGAGCGGCAAGAATGAGAGATGTTTGAGAACGTCAACCTGAATCGACCGTCAGCTGTGTGTGTGTGTGTGTGTGTGTGTGTGTGTGCGCGTCCGCTGCCCTTTCTGTCAAAATATGCCGTTGTGCTCTCAGCTGGGCTGTTTTTCTGACATTAAATTGGATTAGCTGTGAATGGAGGGAGAGACAGAGAAATATTGACTCCTTCTCGGAAAGGAGAGAGAGGGCGACGCCTTTCCAATAACCATAAACCCTGCGGCTGAAAATAGACCATACAAATGTGCATATCACAAATGAGCTGCTGTTTGTGGACGGAGGGTGCTGTTCTTCCACTTTCTTTTCAAGGGTGCAATCTGTCTCTCTTAAGTCAACACACTCCTGTGATGAGGAGACCACGCCGTGAGGACATGAGCTTCTGAACACCTGAGCACCTCACCGGCCTGTAAATAAAGCTCACCGTTACCTGATAAACACGCTCTGGTCATGTGACACCTCCACTCTCCACATCAGCCTATCAGACGTCCTTTTATATCTTCTGATTAAAAAAGATATTACTGTGTGTGTGTGTGTGTGTGTGTGTGTGTGTGTGTGTGTGTGTATGTTTGTGTTAAAAGTTACATGGTTATTTGACTATGATGCACCATAATAAAAACAACAACAACAAAAAACAATATCCAGAAGCTATTTATCATCATAAATGTGTCAATAATTCATCTTTATGTTGTATATGTTCATTATAGTGTGTGTGTGTGTGTGTGTATGTGTGTATATATACTGTGTTGTGTGTGTGTGTGTGTGTGTTTATAGTATTTATTTATACTATGATGTTTGTTTGTGTATTTATATATACCTACATATTTACATTTTGTGGGTTTGTTTATTTGTAGTGTAATATATTTATACTGTGTGTGTGTGTATGTTATGTATTTGTAGTACATAGGTGTATGTATATATATACTTTGCATACTTTTGCAAGTGTTAAAAGATTCTGTGACAAAAGGAATTGCGAAAAAGGTTCACAATTCTTAGTAATATTTAAGGGTGTGTGTGTGTGTGTCTGGATTCTTTTGTTAAGTTCCCAGTAAACAAAAGGTCTCACAGTCTGCACACATGGAAACTGGTTTGTTTACTACATGACCGTCACTCTTTCAATGTAATTTTTTTTGGCTTAGTCAAGCGTTGTGCAGCTTTCAAGCGTATGGCTAAATGTTCAAATTTGTAACATCTACTGTATACAAGAAAAAAAAAATTATAAAATTAAATGTATTAATCAAAACAGTTAGCAATTTTAGACCTGATGAGTTAAGATTGTGAATCGTTAATTCTACATAATTAGAGCTGATCAAAATGTTCAGCAGTCGACTTCAAAACTTCAAAAGGTGAAATCCAAAGCAGCAGAATGTCGGAGAAGGTTTTCATCAGAGGAATGTCTGCCGGTCTGCTGGTCTCTCCGGGAAAACCTTTCCTTCTCCAGCTCGTCCAGCATCAATCCATGGAACACGGGGATCAGATATCAGAGTGCGAGGCTTCTGATGGTGTGCTCTCCTCACACTCCTCGCTCTCCTCGCTCTCCGTTTGGGTTTCCGCTCACGCTCTCAGCCTGGCCGCTCTTTCACGCTGCCATTGTTCTTTGCCAAGAAATCCATCTTCAGATGTCCCCCTCTGACCCTTTTCCTATTGACCCTTCTTTCTTCTTTTCTCCTTCCCCTCCCCCGTTTTTTTCTATCCCCCTCTCTGGAAAGTCACATGGTTTCCGTGAAGCGCTACGCTATAAAGCGAGGAGCGCGGGGCCTTTCTGGCCTCATTCGCTTTCGTGCTCGGCTCGAAGCGGCTGCTCATTGGCCGGGACGGGGTCATGTGACGTCTTGTGTCTGGCTGAGGTGGAATTGCCAGGTATATTAACGATTCCATCGATATCACAGGCTTTTTTTCCTCTGAGCAGATTATTCGAGCAGAAACGCTGCTTCAGCTGACAGAAAATCTGAGCGGCTGCAGAAATTGATTCTAGAAATAGAATAGAACAGTTTCCTGCACAGTGACGGAATCATATTCCTTTTTGATTCCCTAAAAATAGGACAAAATAGAAAACACCTAAAGTATACAGTATTTCTACAGTATACTGTGTGTACGGTTTATACATACATATATGTGTATATTTTTAATATGTTTAATTATTAATTTCAATTTGTATGTAGCATAAAGTACAGTAATAAAAATGCACTCTATATTTGTGTTTTTGACTGACTGGCCCTCAGATCATCGTCACATTTGGCCCTCAGACTGGACAGGGTTGACCAAAAGGTCATATGTGGCCCTCAGACTGGACAGAAATGACTGAAAAGCCCATATGTGGCCCTCAGACTGGACAGGAATGACCAAAGGGCCATATCTGGCCCTCAGACCGGACAGGAATGACTGAAAAGCCCATATGTGGCCCTCAGACTGGACAGGAATGACCAAAGGGCCATATGTGGCGGACTGTCCACTGCTCCGGGTTTGTGTGTGTCACTGGAGGGTTAAATGCAGAAAGCAAGCTGGATGCCATATTGACAAACTCACTCATTCTTTTTTCTCACTCAGCTTCTGAAACTATCTGACCATCACACCAGCGGCTGGTATCTCTAAACCTCCATCACTGGTTTCTTCCGTCTCAGCTCAGACTTCTGCAATTTCTCTTCTGCTTTTGTTCCAGGAATCAGATATTCTGTTTTGGGCAACGCCGGTATTTCTCGTTCACGTGATTGCGTTGCTAAATTACATTCATAAGACAAGTCGTGGTTTGTAAACAGCAGAATGAAGCGTTCCAGCACAGAGCCGCAGGGCTGATCCAGTCAGGTGATGGTTTGGCATCACAACTAGTACCGTTCACTTTAATTTCCTGCGTAAAGTGGGTGTGTGTTTTTCTTTACATTCCCAAATGAGGCTTTCAGGAAAGACTATTATAGATCAGACTGTTCTTCAGGTTCTTTGATCAGATCCGATGTTAAACGGGTTAAACTGCTTCGGGATTTAACCTTGGTGGCTGCGCTTTAACCTTTTAACTGTCTTGTGTTTTAACTTGCTCTCACTTACACGCTTGTAAAAATCAAGATTTCGAAACGATTGCTTAAAATTTGCTGTTTGGCCTAAATGTTCCATCTTAATAAAAAACGTAAATTTAACGCCTTTCAAATGTAGCTATACTTAAAAACTCATTTTACTAATTTTGGTGTATTTGGTGTATTTACTAATTTTGGTGTATTTTGGTGTAACTAAATAAAAATAAAATTAAACGAATACATTGTGATTATTCATTCAATTTGTATTAATTGTAAAAAATAAAAGTTTATTTGTGTTGTACAATATTCAATTGTAAAAAAAGTGTATAAAATAGAAAAAATATATAGTTTTTACCTGCATGTTTGTGTTTTGTTTCAATTTAATGATAATCGTTTTTGACATTTAAAAAAAAAATATATATATATATTAGTCTGTGACTTTCTTTTTTTGTTCTCCTTTTATTTTGTATCTGTTTTTTTTAACACTTTTCCACAACCAGGAAAAGCCTCCAGCATAGAAAATCACATGATTTCTGGTAGGTTCAATGGAAAGGAGGTGGTTTGTGTAACATTAGCGTGAGAAAAGTGTGTTTGAATATTCAGGTGAACTATTCCTGTAATTCCGAGTCAGTTTTACACGCGTTTGCCTTCAGGCTGTAGGTCAAAACGACTGTCTTACCGTATTTCACCAGACTTTTTACAAGGTGTGTGTGTTCCTGCATTTTGGGCACAAAATTGGGCCCAGAATGCTAGTTTTTAGCACAAAGTGGGGCCACGTTGTGTACTTTGTCTAGGGCCCCACAACTTTGAATATCTTTTTGAGGGTCAAGATGTAATTTTAAGGCAGAGGTTATAACTGAGTTTTTATTAAGGTTAGAGTAAAGGAGGGAATAGAGTGATTCTTCGCGTTACAATAAGAAGAGAGAGAACGTATTGTTTTGCACGTAAGTCAATAGTGGGGCCCTACTATGATAGAAATGCAAGTGTGTGTGTGTGTGTGTGTGACTATTTTCTCCAGCTCCGAGCTGATAGACAGGGATGCTCAGTGGAGGAATGCTGTGGAAAAGCCTCTAGTAACTGGAATGTCGCTGGTTTTATCAGGAATAATAGAATTACCTCAGATCGGCTCATGAAGAGGGAACTTACTGGAAGCGCCCAGGCTCTTTGTTTCACACTCACACCATTATCATCTCCAGTGTTTTACTGTGTTTGGCACCTCGGTATCACGTCTCCATTTGTGTTGCTCAAAAACTAACAGACAAGGAAGTGTGTGTGTGTGTGTGTGTGTGTGTGTGTGTGTGTGTGTGTGACAGTAGCTCAGATCAGCACTGTGTTTCTGTAAATGTCGGCCTTTAAAAGATCTGCGGGATGGAGGGATGAATCAAACGGCGAATTCTGACTTGTTTACGCAGGTTCATTTTGTCTGTGTGTGCGGAATATATTGTTAGCAACTGTGCGTGCAAGCAGCGGATTATTCTGAGTGAAGAACTCAAGTGTCATTTCTGCCGAATATATGATTCACTGCAAGTGTCACGCTCTCTACTACTTTTGGTCGGCATCCGACTCTGGATAAATGGACAGACGAATGGATGGATAGATAGATAAACAGACAGATAGATGGAAAATGGAAAAAATGGATGGACGGACGGACAGACAGATAGATGGATGCATAGAAAAATGTAAAAATGGATGGATGGATGAAATGAATGAAAATTGGATGCTTAGATAAACAGAGAGATGGATGGATAGATAGATAGATAGATGGATGCATGAAAAATGTAAAGATGGATAGATGGAAGAAATGGATGAAAATTGGATGCTTAGGCGGACAGATAGATAGATGGATGGATGGATAAATAGATAGATGAAAAATGGAAAGATGGATGAATGGATGGGTGGGTGGATGGGTGAACAATGAATGGATGATGCATAAAGAAGTGGATGGATAAAAAATGGAAGGAGATAGATAGATAGATAGATAGATAGATAGATCAGAGAAAGAAGATAAATATTGGACAGACCAATATTTTTGTCTGTTTTTTGTCTCTTACTTGCGAAAAAAGTTTGTGTGCGTGTGCGTGTGTGTGTGTGTGTGTGTGTGACAGTGGGAATACCCCAGTAGGAATGTTTCAGGTAAACATTCAGAGTCTCATCGCCGTGAAGAGTTTGGCATCAGTGTGTCTCCTGGTGGAAGTCGTGAGTCACGGCGTGTGTGACGTCACTCTCTGGACTTCTCAGAGCGAGACCAATGGCTGTAACATTAACAGCGGCTTTATTTATATAGATTGCCATTCATTTAAACTATGAACATCTTTGTTTAAGGCCAAGAAGCCGTGAGATAAACACTGACTATCAGGAGTGCGTCATGGCGGAGTTGAGGGAGAAGTGGGAAACACGGCCATCGCTCACCATCAAGCTGGAGTCCAGATTCCACCGTTAGTCATCACGCCGTTTCTGGGATGAAGAGAGTCATTTTCATTCACTCATTCATTCACGATAAAAAGATGGAGGTTTTGCAGCTGGAAATATTCTCAGCGGGAGGAATTATGGGATGTGGAGGGTGGGCGGAGCTTCTCTGTGGATCAGCTGGATCTTTCTGGTGCGTCATTTCTCTCGAGCAGGAATACTGGTTTCTTCTGTGATTGTTTGGACCGGGTCACGTCGATCTGTGTCGTCCTCTCACTCACGGCCAAGAACCACAGTCACATTCTCTGACTCTGATGTCATTGTTACGGTGCTAAGTTCAGATAGATGGAGGGATGGACGGATGAAAGACAGATAGATAGATGGGTGGGTGGGTGGATGAAAGACAGACACATAGATAGGTAGAGGGATGGATGGATGAAAGATGGATTTATGGATGAAAGGATGGATGGATGAAAATTTTATGGATGTATGGATGGTTGGAAAATGAATGGATGGACAAAAAATGGAAAGACAGATCGATGGAGGAAAATTTGATGTATGGATGGATGGATGAAAAATGGAACGATGGTTGGATTGATGAAAGGATTGAAAAATGGATGCACGGATGGATGGATGGATGTATGGATAGATAGATGGATGGGTGGATGAATAGATGGATGGAAAGATGAAAAATTTTAAGTTGGATGGATGGATTGATGAAAAATGAATGGATGGACAAAAAAGAGAGATAAATGGATGTAGGAAAATTTGATGGATGGATGGATGGATGATAAATGGAAATATGGTTGGATTGATGAAAGGATTGATCGATGGATGGATGGATAAAAAAATGGATGGATGGATAGATACATAGATGGATGGATGGATAAAGGGATGAAAAGTTGAAAGATGGATGGATTGATGAAATTGAATTGAAGGATGGACAGATGAAAGTTTTAAGGATGCATGGATGAATGAAAAATGAATGGATGGATTAAAAATGGAAAGATGGCCGGATGGAAGAAAATTTGACGTATGGATGTATGAATGGGCCGGGTGGGTGGATGGATGGGTGAAAATGTGATGGATAAAAGGAATGAATGGATGGATTTACAGACAGACAGACAGATAAGATAGATAGACAGACAGAAAAGATAGATAGACAGACAGACAAGATAGAGAGACAGACAGACAGATAAGATAGATAGACAGACAGATAGATAGATAGACAGACAGACAGACAGACAGACAGACAGACAAGATAGAGAGACAGACAGACAGATAAGATAGATAGACAGACAGACAGACAGACAGATAGATAGATAGACAGACAGATAGATAGATAGATAGATAGATAGATAGATAGATAGATAGATAGATAGATAGATAGATAGATAGATAGATAGATAGATAGACAGCCAGACAGACAGACAGACAGATAGATAGATAGATAGATAGATAGATAGATAGATAGATAGATAGATAGATAGATAGATAGATAGATAGATAGATAGATAGATACATAGATAGATAGATACATAGATAGATAGATAGACAGACAGACAGACAGACAGACAGACAGACAGACAGACAGATAGATAGATAGATAGATAGATAGACAGATAGATTGATTGAATTGTTGTTGTTACCAGCCAGAACAAGATTCGAACCTGAAACCTCTTGTTCACTAGTTCTATTCCCCACTACTGGACCACAACTGGCCAGGTCAGGTCAGGTCAGGTGATCAGTGATGTCACTGAACGTGTTTCAACACTGCGAAGTGTAGTTTATTTCTTCAGTGAGATTTAATTTTGAAAAGTTCTGCTTTAAAAAAAGCACGTAAGACAAACTGGTTCTGTGGCCTGAACTGGATGCTCTTGATGAGAAGAAAGTAAACAAATAAAACCAGCTCATTCCTGAGTAAAAAGTACAAGCACAGCCAGGACTTTCCTTTTTTATTGCTTGGTAAAAAAAAATAAAAACCAACTAGTAGACATGTTCCATTCCGTGCACAATTTGACATCAAATGAACCCAAAAACCAGGAAGCATTGCTTATAGCTGCCTATCCTCTTACATCCCTTTATATTTTACTGTATCAGCTTTACAACAAGCAAAAAGACGACGACAACAACAAAATCAAGCAAACAAAACAAACAAAAAAACAACCAAATTCTCATCCGGAAATTTAGAAATACAACTTTCTTTTTTCTGGTATCTCGTTTTCATTTGTATATATTTTATTTACAGTTTACTGTAGAAAAGAAGTACATAATTTTAAATTCATATTTTAAATAATATCATTAAAATTCATAATTCAAAAGCTGAGCAGGGATTCTGGGAAACGGAGTCCAGGAGTGACAGCGTTAAAACGACAGCATCTATTTATTCCAGGTGTTTGACATCAGGAAAAACCTCTATGAAATGTGTGTGTGCGCACGTGTGTGTGTGTGTGTGTGTGTGTGTGTGTGTTGCTATACATCAAACCCTCTGTGTTAACATTAAAGATATGGAGTAATTTTCCGCTGTGTTCATTTATTACAAAACATTGGGAAACTCTGCTCGTTTCGACATGTGATGTGCAGCTCTGAGTCATGATTGGCTGACCTGAAGCGCTCCGAGCTTGTCCGGGCAGTGATTGGCTAAGACAGTAACTTTCCAGAGATTGACTTGAAGTGATTGTGTGTTTTGCTCTGGCTGACCTTTGACCCTTTCAGTAAACGGCAGGCCTTGACCTCGAGTGACCTGTGATGACGACTGGTGGACGGGGAGAGTTGTGTTGTGTTGTGTTGTGTCACACTTGTGTGTTTAAGAGTGACATGCGTTTTAAAGATCTAGAACAAGCTTATCAGACACGATCAGATCAGAGGAATTTAATGACTAAAGATTGATGCAGGACGGGAGCCGTTAAATTGAGAGGGATAAGAGAAACGTCTGAGACCAGACTTCACCTCTCACTCTCTCTCTCTCTCACCCTCTCAAACTCACACTCACGCTCTCTCTCTTTCACGCACTCACTCACTCACTCTCTCACCCTAACTCACTCTCTTGCTCTTTCACTCTCTCAAACTCACACTCACGCTCTCTTTCACTCACTCACTCACTCACTTACTCTCTCACTCTAACTTGCTCTCTCACTCTCTCTCACCCTCTCAAACTCACTCACGCTCTCTCTCTTTCACTCACTCACTCACTCACTCACTCACTCACTCACTCACTCTCTCACTCTAACTCACTCTCTTGCTCTCTCACTCTCTCAAACTCACTATCACGCTCTCACTCACTCACTTACTTTCTCACTCTAACTCACTCTTGCTCTCTCTCTCTCTCTCTCTCACTCTCACGCTCTCACTAACTCTCTCACTCTAACTCACTCTCTCTCTCACTCACTGTCTAACTCACTCACTCAATCAATCTCTCACTGACTCTCTCTCACTCAATCTTTCTCTCTCACTCTCTCGCTCTGTCATTCACTCTCTCACTCACTGTCTATCTCACTCACTCACTCACTCACTCACTCTCTCTCGCTCACTCAATCTCTCTCACTCTCTCTCACTCACTGTCTAACTCACTCAATCAATCTCTCACTGACTCTCTCTCGCTCACTCAATCTCTCTCACTCACTCTCTCGCTCTGTCATTCACTCTCTCACTCACTGTCTATCTCACTCACTCACTCTCTCGCTCACTCAATCTCTCAATAACTCACTCACTCTCTCGCTCTGTCATTCACTCTCTCACTCACTGTCTATCTCACTCACTCACTCTCTCGCTCACTCAATCTCTCAATAACTCACTCACTCTCTCGCTCTGTCATTCACTCTCTCACTCACTGTCTATCTCACTCACTCACTCTCTTGCTCACTCAATCTCTCAATAACTCACTCACTCTCTCGCACTCTCACACTTTCTTTCACTGTCTCACTCAATCTCTCTTACTCTTTAGTACTCACTAACTCAATCTTGTTCTTTCTCTGTTAACCCAACATCACTTTCTTAATACGATAGTTGTCTCTCTCTCTCTCTCTCTCTCTCTCTCTCTCTCTCTCTCTCTCTCTCTCTCTCTCTCTCTCTCTCTCTCTCTCTCTCTCTCTCTCTCTCTCTCTCTCTCTCTCTCTCTCTCTCTCTCTCTCTCTCTCTCTCTCTCTCTCT
>MU204446.1:25622812-25651886 GCA_017309775.1 Paedocypris sp. Pulau Singkep | reverse complement strand
CCCCGACACACACACACACACACACACACTCACATTGCAAGAGCAGTAAAGACTCAACTCAATTAAAGAGCCTCTTTCCTGGAAACTTGCCTCTGATGGCACAGGGAGGTATGAAGGGAATGGGAACCATGTGTGTTAGATGGGGAAGTGGGTTCATCCGACCTTGTTTCTTATTCAAGTCCATGTGCATTAAACAAAGAGGAAGCGGCTTGTGAAGATCTGAAAAGCGGCGTGAACCGGTGGAGAAGCTGAAAACACTGGGATTGTGGATCCGCTTTTTCCGACTGGTTGCTCCCCCGCTATCTTTTGCATGGTGAAGCAATTCCTCGAACCATTAGCTGTTTGACCACATATTGCCCGTTGTGTACGTTCCCCAAGAGGCCGTTTACGCCCCAGTCTGCGCTCGCCCACCAGCTTCACACAATCCTGCACAATATGAACAACGACGAATTTATAAGATCCAGTAGATAAGACCTTAATTATCTCCAATTTCAAGATTGTATTGACTTTAATATAAAAAAAGACTTTTCTCATGCTTTACTCATTGCTATATTTTTGTGCACCAGGCAGCGTAATAGACAATACAAGACACATAAATGCATAAAAAATATTGTATATACAAACAAGGAAAACAAACATAAATGCAATACAAAGACAAACATAAATACCATCATAGTAATAAACTGTTATTGAATTCCTCCAATAAAGAAAATAATAAAAAGTAATACCGGTATGTTAAAATATCTAACTATCTTAAAAATCTAAATATATATTAAAATATAATATATTTTAGTTGTGTAAATGCTTATGTATGTTAGTTAATTCATTTATAGATGTGTGCTCAATTATATTCATTCTTTCTCTCTGCTGTGCTATTTCATACAATTCATATTTTTTATATATTTATGTTTACATGTTATGTATGTATATAAATATATACAGTATATACTATTTTTATTATTATTATAATGAAATATATGTGATATATTATAAATAATATATATAATGAAATATTATATTTTTGTATAAATTATCACATTAAGTATACTGTATATTACATCTGAATAACAAGGTACATTTATTAAGCAGATCATACGTCATGCAAAATGTCCATTAAAATCATGGGAAATACATTGCAATATTTTGCAAAAAATCTTTTACCATGTTTAACCACGTGTTTAGATCTTTCTGGAAGACGGAGACGTTTTTATTCAAGGCTCACGCCGAAAATAATTTTTTTTTTCAATTTAAATTCATATAAAAATTCATATTATTTTCAGTTTAAATCCTGCGGACGAGAAAAGCCGTGCACGTGTTTAATAAGCTGGACGCTGTTGCTGTATTCGCCCGGATATCCCGATGTTTATCCACGCACTATTCCCTACAGATGATCTCACGAGGTTTGCGAATAGAAACGGCCGCAGAAGGGTTGATAAACAGGCGAGGCGTGAGATCATGAGCCCAACTAGACACAGCCAGAAGTAAAGACTGACGGAGGAAGTCTCGCTGTAATTCCACATTCCGAACGATGGTGGAATCATGCGAGTCTCATCCAGCCTTCTGCTGACGTGCTTCTACTGCAGTGCTTCTGGCCTTCAGCGGACCAGGATGTATAAAAAAAACGGCCGTACATTCCTTTCCTGTGAAGTCAACCACAATATGGGCCTGACACACGAGAGGCCTGGAGCGTTTCCCAGCACACACAACCCCTCCGGAGTCCCATTACTCTCAGCCATGCCGACACACACAGAAGGATTACCATCACCACACAACTCATCACAGGCTTCTCGTGCCAGTGTCGGCCTGCAGAGCTCACAGGTTGTTCTCGACATGTTCAGTGCACATGACCTTGCACAGAAAAAAAAAAGAAACGTGGCCTGGTGGAGATTTTAGAAAAGTTGTGGGTTCGAATCCCAACTGGTGGCTTCCACACTTTGCTTATTCTGCAAGTCGCTTTTAGTAAAAGCACCAACACGTGTCAATTAAGCAGAGTAGCTGAAAACCATACTTGAGTTCAAGTTCAAGTTTATTTATATAGCGCTTGGTTCGAGACCAACACTAAGTTGCTAAAGTGAGTGAAAGTAAACTCAATTACAAATTACAAGTCCCCAATTCCAAGAAGACTTTCCGTATCAAATTTTAAAAGAACTGAGGTATTTTACTTGTACGGAATTTAGGCCCAAAAACACCAAGAACTGTGAAAAATCAAGAAACTCTTTATTTACGAATGTAGAATTGAAACTTGCCACTTGATTGGTTCAAGATGGCAGAACAACATAGATAAAAAGTCAGTCTCATTTTGTCATTGTCATTTTTTTCACCCGTTTTTTGACGGTGACAGTGAGTACGAGCTGTGAGCAAGACAATAGTCAGCAATGGCCAGGAAACAAAATCTCTGAGGAAACAGATTTTTTACTAGGCAGAAGCAGCTCGCTGATGTTTTACAAAGTAAAAGTCTTTGTGTGATGATGGTTTCGGAGGCTGAGAGAACGTTCTCTTTAACTTCAACCTCTTCCTGTCGTCCCAGCGGCGTGGACCACTGAAGATCTCAAAGGGGGAGTGCAAGTAGAAAAATTCCATTGGTCGTTGAAAAAAGAACCGTATTTATTGGACTATAAGTGCACTAGATTACACTCCTCGTCTTTTTTCCACATAAAAAGCTCTTGTTTTCTCGATTATAAGACGCACAGGAAATCTCGAAACAATTTTCGAACTTAAAGCCTCAAAAGATATGGCACGTTAGATTAAAGCTTTTCGTGATTTTTTTATGACCTTACTAATGTCACGGTGCCACAATATGTCTGAAGAGATGGAGAGTTCAACTGCTTTACCGTCTGGATGCTACAAGAACAAAGGAACAGTCCCGATTTTTGGTGTGTACTCTTTTCTTCACTCCTTTTTTAAATCTTTTTTTTCTTTATTTGCACAGTTTATTGTTCGTTTTCCTGGTCAGAAGCGGTCCGAGCACGGGGGCTTTGTGTTTTCCGTGAAGGGCGTTGGTCCTGCCCAAACGTGGCGTGGACTCAATGACTGCAACTTTGTTTTGAAAACACCAGGGCGGGAGGAAAGACTGGATGAGTGCAAAGAAAAGGAGGAGACTTCCCAAATACTGCCGACAGAGCGAGCGACTTCTGAGAAGAGAGCGACACTTCCTGCCGCAGCTGGTCTGCTTCCTCTCACACTCTCACCTAATTGGTTGCACGCACACGAAATCTGGTGAAATTATTTCTTGTTCGTTTTTCGTTTGAGAGATATCATCCTCCCTTTAGACTAGTGTTTTTAATCGAATTGATCATAATTATTACATGTAGAATTTATCTTAAGTGTGTTGTGATTTGAGCAGGCCTGCAGATAATTCTCTCCGCTCACACACACACACACACACACACACACACACACACACACACCGTTTGCTTTATGCTAGAAATGTATGGAATTTACCCATAAGGCAGCAGCACGACTCTAGTAAACGAGACGTTAAGCAGCTAAAGACTAAAGACGTTTGTCACATCTATACATTTGCCTTTTGTCTTAACACTTTGATCCAAAGCAACTTACAAAAAAGAGGAGCAAGTCAAGCAACTTGTCTGAAAAAAATCATACTCAATTATATTCATAAATCATAAAGTCATAATAATGATTTCTCAGGGATGGATAAAAAAAAAACATTTTATGGTTTGTATTCCATTGTTAAGCTAATTCTGGCTAGCTATTTTTTATCATAACTTTTTGTATGACCCCGCCCCCCAACCAATTAAAATCAGCCACAGCAATATGAAACGTATCAGATGTCGAAATGACAGAAATTCTTCAGTGAGTGATTAGTGATTATAACTGTATGCTCAGTTTATTATACTAACAGTCGTATTATTATTAGGACTGTGGAATCTCAGTCGAACTGCAGCATTAACTTTTCATAAATGGCATTATTGATTTTATTCACACGTTCAATGGTTTAGCAGCTACTTAAATGTGTTAACAGTCATTTAATAAAGGGAGAGCTGTTAAAATCCCAGAATTAGACGGAACATAAACTCAGAGAACTGATCAGCATGATAATAATAATAATTGACAATTAATAATTTGATTGAAATGATATTAAACGTGCAACTTTTGCAAGACATTAAATCAAACGTCAACTTAAACTCAGAAAACTGACAAGTTAAACGCACGAGATATCACTACATTAGAATAATAATAATTGACAATTATTCATTTGATTTAAACAAGCAACTTTTGCGACGACATTTAATCAAACTGTCTTCGAAAAGGCTTGTTTTGCTCAAACTGCGAGATCTGCGAGATAGAGGGAGAGTTTCTGTGCTCGGCTAAAGAGAAAGTGCTCGGTAACATCCTGTGCGAAGGCTCGGCGACAAACCTCAGGCCTGATTTCAGCGCAAACAGCAGCGTGTTGTGGTATTTTCTTCACTGCGTCTTCTGGAGCAAACTTCACCTTTCCGTCCGTCCATTACCGGTCACACATGCATATTTCATGACACCTCCTAAAGAAGGCCAGGCACACGGGAGGGGATGCGTTTTGTAAAAATAGTGCTCTTTAATATAAATTATGCAAATATCTTATAAATATAAATATGTGCAAAGTTCCTTGCTGCATTTGTCAAACTTTAATGCCTTTGTTTTCTGGACTTCAAGCTTGCACTGTGGTCAGCGGACCGACCGTAAGATGAGACATCTTTATAAAAGACAAGAGTACAAAAACAAATACAACATGCTGTCCTGTGGATGGCCACACATGTAAACCTCGATCCGAGAAGATACCACACACACCAATCTACAAGTGGAACCGGAAGCCCTTTCCAGAGACTCGGAATACATTCAGAGACGAGCAGAGTCCGGCGTGAAGAGCAAACGCTGTCAGTCGTGTCCTTCATGGCCACCTCGGGGTTTCACGCTGTGCTTTGGACGTCCACAAGGTCACCGGACATCCGCAGGCTCCTGTAACAACCATCTCCTCCAGAAGCGTCCAGAGTAACAGGCCTCAGTTCAGATACGGTCACCACCCCATCGTGAGGCAATCACACTTGGCGAGGAACCGTGGAAATGTGTACGTCATTGAAAACGCCCAGCTGGAGCTTTCCCGTCCAGCTGGATGAGAGCATCTCCGAGAAGATGATGATGATGATGATGAGCTGGACTTCAGCCATAGCAGCACACTTAACTCCTGCTCATCAGATCTCCACCGTCTCCATCTCCGTTGCTGAGATGAGCACGTCCTCCAAAGTCCACAATCCAGAGGTCAAAGGCACATCTGGCCTGCAATACTGACAGAGCCTGAGGTGGGGAGCGTTGGGTCTCCTTGGCACGGCTAGATGGGAGCGTCGTACTCCTGGAGGAAGCCTTGGAGCGGATGAGGCAGCTGCTCACGTTTGGCCGACACCTCCACGTGGCCGTTCAAAGTCTTCCGACACAGATGCTGCAGGCTGGACATGCTGGAGGCCAGGGGACGCAGCAGCTCCAGAGGGACCTTCTCCCCACCCGAGTGGATGAAGTAGGCGTCCACCGCGCCCGTCCCGGCGGAGGGCATGTAGTGATGGATGAGCTTGAGGACGCAGTCGAAGCGAGGAACCTCCTGCTCGTGGCGCGGCTCCGTCTGCAGGAAGAAGGAGCAGGAGTCGCACTGGATGCGCAGGTTCTTGGTTCCCGTGCGGGTCTTCACGCTGAGGGTGAAGAAGTGGTGGTGGTCCGAGCTGTCCCGCACCAGGAAGGTGCCCGGGGCCTCGGCGCTGAGGAGCGCGCTCGCCTCCTTCCCGTTCAGCGCGGTCCAGTAGAAGCCGCTCTCCTGGAGCTTGCGCACGGCGGACAGCACCATCTGGTACTGGGCCTTGGAGCCGAAGGTCTTGTACCGGTGCGGAGGCCTGCTCATGGCGCCGTCCAGCCCGCTGTGTGCTACCATGGCCCCGCCCCCTGCTCCGCCCACCAGCCACTGGTGCTCGGGGTCCAGGGCGGAAGGGCACCAACACAAGGCCCAGAACTCCTTCTCCTCTCCCACATCCAGAAGAGCTGGTGCGTCGGTGCTTATGGAAGGAAGCTGGGAGACAGCGAGAAGAACGTCAGCAATCACCGTGACGTCAGCTTCGCTACAGACGCTCGTGGTTGTAATAACTAGGCTGGAAGTTTCCACATGTGCTGCGTTTCCCTGTCATTACGCAATGACTCATTAACTTCGCAGACTGAAGACTTTACGTAACAAATATCTGTACATCTACTACTCAACTTTAATACTTTGTTGTACGTTTGTTGTCTACATCTACTACTTTGTGCGCTTTGAGACGGTTAAAACTGTGAAAAGCGCCTTACAAATGCTCAAAACTTGAACTCAAGACATTATAAACACACACACACACACACCACGTGCAACTATAGGAGTGTGTGTGTGAACTCTGATGTCTTTATTGTGTTGGTTTTCTCTCGTTCTACTTGCATTATCGCCACTCAATTCATTAATAACCCTGATTGCTTATCTTAACCCTCCTATTATGTTCGGGGTCAAATTGACGCGTTTTCAACGTTTCAATCATTAATTTAGTTGCAATCATCATATAAAAAATATAACAATTAAGTTCACCACGCTATATGTTTATGTTACAAAGATTATGTGCGGGTCAAGTTGACCTGTGCTAAAAGTAAAAAAAAAAAAACTCAAGTATTTTTTCACTTTGAAACTTCTTATGCTTTAGTGTAATCTCCATTTAAACTAAAATGGTTCAATTGACATATTTGTAACGCCCGCTACATGTTTTTATTACAAAGATAACGCTTGTATCAATTTGACCCTTCAGACAAAATGGAAGTAAAAAGAGTCAGAAAGATCAAATAATATTTGTTTCTTTGCAGAAATGAGACACAATACACTGCTGCCTCACACTCACATGCACAGTTTTAACAAAACATTTTGTTTTCTGACACTTATATGCATAAATAAAAGGCCCGGGTCAAATTGACCGGCGAACTTTATTGACGTTCCTCTGAAACGAAGGGTTAATAGCCGAAACGTGACCAGCTTAAACGACTAGATGCATAAACACCAAGCACACACACTCCAGGCGCATCTCACAACTGATGAATGGGATAATCAGTCGGCGTTTTATTTTTAGTCCAAATCAACTTGCGTAAATCGGATCTGGTCTTCGATCGCTGTTGGGAAACCGGTTATGAATGAGTTTCTCCGGCTCATTCCTCATTCATGACACACGGGCTCCTAGACTTACACCCGGCAGGAGAACAGATCCACAAACTTCTTCAGGTTACACTCCGGCTGTTCGCCCGACTGGCCCAGATTACTGAAGCGGCCAGTGTTTATTTACTAATGCGGTTGTTTTTATCTTACATTTTTATCTTATCTAATTGACATGCACAGCGCGTGTCTGCGCACGAGCACCGGACGCTGCTTCGGAAAATGCAACGGGCGATGAATAAACAGTGCATTGGATGATGATGATGATAATAATAATAATAATAATAATAATAATAATAATAATAATAATAATAATAATAATAATAATAATAAGCGGAGACATTTACCTCCAAGGCGTTATCCGACTCAATCTTGCAGTTCTTTAAAACATAGCTCCTTTTGGGATCTCCATGTAGGCTTTGATGCAAAAGGCGTCTCGCTCCAGCAGGATCTGGACCCGTGTCATGTCAGTCGTGTGACAGTTGATCCGCGATCAGCTGTGCTCGAGTCTAGCGGACGGACGGATCGGAATGTTTTGTGCAATCGAGTTGAAGTGCAACGGATATTTCTACTCCATGGCTCCACCCCTCCGTGTTCCAGTAAAGCCGGCGCGCGCGCACACACACGCACACACGCACACACACACACGCACACACGCGCACACACACACACACACACACACACACACACACACACACACACACACGCACGCACACACACACAAGCGCTCGGCCGCGCGCACGCGCAAACACACGTGGCGGATTGCCAATAAATAATCAGCGTGACCCTTTTTTACGGGATTTCTCCCCCTCCCTCTTTCTCTCCCTCCCTCTTTCTCTCTCTCTCTCTTCTCCGTTCACACAAGGTGAAAAGTTGCTTCGCCCTTGCGGAAACGAATGCGGTTCGACTGTTGTGACTGCTGGCGCCCCTCTGTTGTGTTTTCTTTCTTTGTTGAATGAATTTGTCTTATTATTCGCTTGTATTTTGCTGGATTTAGGGCAATTTCAAATTCGAATCGTTCTTGTTTTCGAAACAAATTTCATTTAATCAAATTAAATTACATTAATTTTAAAACTCAGCGCATCACGATTTTTAGACCCCGTTTGTTTTTCATTTTAAATGCACGGTTTTTAAGATACATAATTAAATGCATATTTGCACAATTATTTTGCGTTAAAACATACGCTAATACCCTGTATTGCTGCATGTTCTTCTTGTTAGAAGTCAGATGGAAGGTTTACAATTTGGTGATTAGAAAGTCGATGCACTGCACATTAATGAATTATATACCGTAAATGTTTCGATCCCTGCAGGCTGACTGGGTTTGTTCTATACGCCCTCTACAGGTTGACAGCAGTACATAAATCACAATTGCAGTACTTGCACTGTAGTGAACTTGGACATCCGCGGAAGGTTTGCAACGTGTATACCGGTATATACACCATACGATTAAAATAAATAAAACTTAGATATGATATGGATGCAGATATACGTATATAAAGTTAAATCAAATGAACTAAAATATAAACATATCAGAATGGTTGATAATAGAAAAATGTGTAATGTAACATTCGATTTTAAATAAAATGATTTTATTGCAAGAAATTTATTTTATTATTTTAACCGTTACCTTGGAATGTCTCAGTGAAATGAAATTTGTGCAAATGTTTTGCTTGTTTATTTTGCATTGAGCTAAATCTGTCTGCTGGACTGAGCTGTTGATTTTGTTATGGTTACAGATTTACACTCGATCAAGTGTCACCATAGAGAGCCCGTCAAACACGAAAACGTCCGCCGTATTTGGGAATTAAAAGACGTTTTACGACGAATTCTCCACTCCATGATCTCAACACGAATTATTTGAAGAAGTATAAAAAAAGTTAGAAAAAAGAAGCAGAAGTGTCAGCCTTCCCGCAATAATAACAATAACTCCGATCGTTCTAACAAACTTGTCTGCCATTGCGCAAAATGACGTTTAGATAAAGTTTCGCCGTTCAAGAGCTCGGTGGCGGAAAAGATGGCGGCGCCCGTGAGGTGGAAAAGACTTTTTTTCTCCACATACACTCCGGCATTCTCTTGGGTTTTCACGAGGATAACGGACCGATTCTTCAGGACACATGATCGGAGAAGAGGGTAAATGATGGCGGTCTTTTACAGTGTCTTGTCTGGTTTGAACATTCCGCAGAAGTGCCGTAAAAGCCGGGCGTGTTTCTTTAACATTAGCGCGCGCCCGTGTAAACAAAGTCATTCGCTGTCATTTGTCTGTGTTCTGTGTGTTATGTAAATATGCAGAAAAGCATCCGTATTATAGCATATGCGATTGTGACGCTTTATTAAACGCTGGACTTACTGGAAGGCTAAATATAATGCTATTTATATAAAACTAGATTAAAGTAAAACTAGATTAATTAGAATGAATGGTATAATGTTAATACAATTATTTGCCATTAATCGCCTTTTCCTTACATTTTGTGGATCTTCTCTGGAGTGAATCGTGACGCTCGCCTCTGATTTGTGAGTCACTGCGTTTGTGGAATGGAAAGCGTCGTTACATAAAGCGTCCCTCATGGTGTGGAACAAAACGTTCCAGAAAACGCTTTATTTACATCTGAAGCGGCTTCCTGCCGTGACGTTACGTAACTTACGGTTGAAGTCCGTTCGAGGCAAAGCTTTGTCATTCTTTCCCAGCCCTTTGCGTCTAACTCAACCTGGAAAAGGAAAGACACTTAAATTCCCGATAAATTCTGTCATCGAGTCCAGTTAGAACTTTACTATTTTTGTGATTAAGATGCCAGTAATGGGGAAAAAAAACACCACAATAGTATTACTAACAACTCAAAGCTAAATATGGTGCAAATGTAAAACGATTTTGTTTTGTTTTTACTCTCTCTCTCTCTCTCTCTCTCTCTCTCTCTCTCTCTCTCTCTCTCTCTCTCTCTCTCTCTCTCTCTGTTTTGTACAGTAAATGTTGCTCATTCCTTCATTACAAGTGTGAAATGTTTTAACAAAGTCAGCATTACTTAATTTTTAAATACAGGTAAATAAGCAAGCATACACACAGATCTGTTATTGTTTTTGAACATGATTAACTGAAATTGAAGCACACATTGTCTAAACTGAACAATCAGTTGTTATTTATAAAACAAAGTACAAATAAGTAACTTGCATATTTGAAAACTAAATAATTTCTTATCAATATTTTCTTAAAAAAAAAAAAGCAGAAAATGAACAGTTTTACATAAAGTAACTCTTTTATTTTCTTATATTTTGCTCTGTGCATTTCCTGCATCTGTAAACAAATATTTTAGTGTGCAATGTATCAATGTAAACAGCAGCACACGCATTAGTGTTTCTAAACGGAACTTCATTTAAATAAATCCTGGAAAAATGTGATCGATTATCGTTTTAAGAAAATAATTGAATTAATTGACCTGGATGAATGTGATCGATAACAACTTGTTCTGAAAGTGATTTTACAATTAATCACCCAGCCCTATTATATTGTTCCTTATCCGTCACCAGGAATTCTCCCAAGATTGACCTTTGCTTAGTTTAACCCGCGTCTCTTTTCCAGGCGCCTCTTTCCGTTCTCCTTTCTCAGCCATTTATCAAGTCCTTCAGTGTTTCTGTGAAGAAGAGCGGTCTGGTTGTAGGACTCGAAGTGACCTTGGTGTTTGGCAGTAGATCTGAGCGCAGCGCTTGATTTCACGCTGTGTCGTCCAGACTGGTCTTCTTTCTTCACTTCTTCTTAAAGCTGTTGCATTTGGACGGTTGTAGGCCCAAGTTTTTGCTGAGAAGTTAGAATGCAACAATAAACGGTCCCGTAGCGGGTTTAGTGTTTGTTTTAATTGCTCTCCACTATTTGAACGTGCACAGATCTATCGATGAGTCGTATTTGTTCTTATCAGTTTAGTATCTGATACGTCCCATATAGAAGCCGAGCATCCTATACTAACCGATATCTTAATCAACGCAAACAAACTGCAAAGGAGGTCCAAAAATATAATTTCATAAATATAATATGGAAAGGCAGAAAAAGCTGCACTTGACTAAAGGATATAAGTGTCCCACCATCAGACGTGAAGAACTTAAAACATAATTATGTGCTCAAAATGTGGAACAGAAATCCAACATACATTAGGGAAAATATAGACCTATTCTTTTAAATCAAGACATGAAGAAGTTGTGTAATCAAGATGTCGCATTGGTCACGCCACATTAACACGTAGACATTTGCTCGTTGGAAAATAAGTGCCAAAAGGCCAGAATTGTGGAGTGGTTTTAAACATTAAACACATTCTTGGAATGCCCTGTGATTAAAACCACAAGGCAACATTTTTTGTTCTCAGACATCGAAAACATTGAGACATTCAAGACGTTGGACGATCTATTTCAATGGGTTTTACCACCAAATATATCAAGAATACACATTATCAAGCAAGCTTTTTAAAATATTTTTATGTACTGTAATGTTTATGAAAATGTTTTACTAATTCTATCTTGACATGATACAATTTTGTATGCTTTCTTTGGTACATAAGTGTATGTAAAAATGTTATATGCCCTGAAATGGGGTCTGAAGCTTAAGTGGAAATCAACAAAATACCGTATTTACGTAAATATAAGCGCCCACTTTTTTCGAGTTTTCGACGCTCAAAAACTTGGATGGTGCGTATAATCACCGTTTTCAAATATGTGTGTAAATATATGCGACCATTTTCCCTATTTCAAGTCAGGAGCAATCACAAACAAACAAAAAAACACGTGGTCTTTATGCAGGGGCGCACGTGTATATCTTTAAATAATGCGTAGGCAGATGTGCTCCAGTAGAAGGTTTTATTGGCTCAATAACAGAAATAAAGAAACATTAGTCATGCCGCAACACTTAAATAACACTGGGATAAGTAAGATTAAACTAAATACAACCATTAATTATACAACAAACAGAAACTACAAACCACGACCGTTTAGCTTAGCACTAACAAACGGGTCCAATGTGTCATCGCAGAAAGAGACAACACTGTCGAAAATGAAGAACACAGGCAAGAAGTCAAAAATCCAAGGAACAGACACAATCAAAACGCTCGGTCTGCTAAACGAGATAATAATCCATCACTTTGATTCTCTTCACTGCGTCAGATAAACAGAGCTTGACAGGCCTCCCGCAGTTGCTTTGCACATGCGCGGACTGGTGCAAAGACTCTTGGGAAATGAAGTTCTGATCACTGGAATTGGCTTTTGTCATCTATCATTCAAGTAAAACGATATCAAAATGATACGAGTCAGGTTTGTTAAATAAAGACAAAATAGTATGTTTAGGAGAATATTAACGTAATTGAACTGTAAAAACGGGGAGCTTATATTTGCGGGGTGCTTATATTCGCGTAAATACGGTAATCAATCAATCGTAGTTTGAGTCTATATCAAATGCAGACAGACAGGTGCTTTGTTGTCTTCTCACAGGTCTGCCGTGCTGCTCTTGGCTCCTCTGCTGGTGGAGACGGACTCGGCTCCTGTGGTCTCCTCCAGACCTCCAGGCTTCACCGGGGCAGAAGGGGTTTACTCACGCTTCCACTGGATGACCGACCACGTGCCTGCTTTCAGGGTCCCTGGAGGAAACATCCACATCCTCCACTCACCTACAGAGTTTTATCAGACCATAAAGGTGCGGTGCTGATGGTCACGTGACGCGTGGAGTATAAACACCAGTGTTGTGCAAGTTACTTTGAAATTGTAATACATTATACATTGCGTGATATTGTTTGTAAAACGTTACATTACAATATTACGGTCTCAGAATTGTGATGTGACATTATTTTCTGTTACTTTTAAGTTACTTTCTACTTTTAAGTAGAAATTAACATCCTAAAATAACATCTAAACATCCAAAATGATTCTACCATTCTTTGAAAGTTACTGGAATACATATCTTTGTCTATAAATAGTGTGTTTAATGTGCTTAATGGATTTTCTTTATACTATTGACAATTAAAATTTTTTTGTGAAATTACTTGCCTGGCAATTTATGGCATCATTTTTTGTATGATCAATATTATGTTGGTTTTCTGGTTATCACTGCATGCAATTGATGAAAATAGAAAGAGTGAAATGCATCAACACTTTTGAACGTTTTAGTTCTGTATAAAATACAGATAAAATATTGCTTTTCTTATATTTTATCAAAGTTTTTTTTATATTTAAAAAAAATCTAAATATCGTCTCGTTCTCGTGAACCTAGTGTCTCGTCTCTTAGGAAAAGCGCCTCGTCCCACCAGTAATAATTGCACATAAATGCACATAAAACACCTATTGCTTCATTTGAATGATGCAATTGTTATGAAATATTGTTTTTTAAAGTTGTGTTTTCCTTTTAGGCTCGTATTAAGACGGCCAAGAGTCGTGTGGTGATGGCATCACTGTACCTGGGCACTGGACCACTAGAGCAAGATCTCGTATGTATTTGCACATATTTGTATATTTTGTCAAATTTTTGCCATTTTTTGTGATATTGTACCTAGTGTTGTATTTAGACTGTTTCTTGCCTTCAGTATTTTGTACTTCATATAGATATACGTAATTCAGTCTTTTTCTTTTTGCACCAAACGGACTAGCAATAATAAATTCATCGTATCCCTGTGATACAATGACAATTAAGGCACTAGACTACTATACTATACTGTACTGTACTGTACTAAACTTACACAATAGATTTTTTTGGGTTTTATGAAGAACTTTTAGATGAAAATTGTTATAAATGGAGAGTAGAGAGTTGCTTTTGGCTTTCCTTAAGGCTGTTTACTTTAAATGTGTTTGTGTGTGTGCGTGTGTGTCCGTGTGTGGTTCTTGCTTTTCATTTTTTTTTCAAATGTCAACCTGAAGATTTTCATTTTTATATAAAAAAAAATATAAATGGCAGTTTTATAATTAAAAGTACATTTTATTCATCCAATCAGCCATTTAAAATGCATTTCCTTCTTCGACATGGCATACAAAACCAGCCAGACAAGTCACAAGTTCTACTGCCTTTTACAATCCAAACAATTGAGGGGAAATTTGACAATTGAATGTGATTTTTATTCACATCGTTGTGTCCGTGGTGTGTTACTTATAAAGGGGCAGTTTAGTAACGGTTTGCTTGTGTTGATAGGTGGATTGCATGGAGGAAGCGCTAGAGCGTTCGCAGCGAGCTGGTGCTCCAGATCTCCAAGTGTCTTTTCTCCTGGACCACACCAGAGGCTCAAGAGGTTTGACATCACACGTGTTCAGATCCTGTTGGAAGAGCACCTTTCACACCGCTGGGCCACTTTCTAATGGCAATTGTTGTTTTTGCATTTATTTATCTTTTATTATGATATGGAAATTACAGATTCCGGTATCGGACATCAAGTCAGAAATAAATATATAAATATAAATAATAAATGGCAGTGTGAATGGAACGAATGCAGAAATAACGAGCTTTTTGAAGTGATCCCAATTGTAAACAAAAGATTCCACTATGGTTTTGATAACAGGAAGGATCAAGTTGTTTTTACCAGATGTAGAATTGGACACTCCAGATTCACTCATTTATATTTATCATTGGATGAAGAAACCACTTTGTGATTGGTGCAGGTATATTTTGTCTGTAAGGCATATTTTAATTGACTGTGATCAATTGTATGATATTAGACGACGGCTTTATTCAGAAAACATATGTTTTTAAGAATGTTTTAACACAAAAGGATTTACAATTTTTTACAGAAATCAACATGAAAGAGTTTATCTAATTTGTAGAAGTCCTATTGAAATGTTGTGCATTTATTGCTATTTATTGACTGTTATAGAGATATTTTTCTTTTTGAAGTGTAAAGTTGTCAAAGACCATGTTGCCATTAATATAACCATTGAAGCTGAGACGGAAAAAATCTAACATACACATAAATTAATTTATTATGATAATAATTAACTGATGTCTACACAAGTCGAGTGTAGTATTTACTGGAGTATAAACAGTAAAGCAAATGTGGTTATTCCTCGTGATAAGCTCATAGTTCTCGTGAAGTTCTCATAACTTGATTTAATCAAAACACGTATAAGGAAATAAATGTGACGGGGAAATCACCTCCCTGTCTCCGTTTCCCTCTAGTAACCGTGGCATAGGTCGCGATAAGACGACGTGTGAGATATTTCCGCAAGACTTTCGTTTTGTTATTCGTTGTCCTCCGCCCTGATGGTTTTTTTAAGCTTTAACATTTCAGAACTTGTTGTCCTGACCGAAGTGGAAAAATGATGTGTGAAGGAAGATCTGAGTGTGAACACTAGTGACCTTGATACTAATAATAATAATAAAAACAACTAGTTCTTCGCATGTGAGCCGCAGACACCGTTTATGAGCACCACATTGAACATTCTTCTGATGCCTTGAGACATTTCTCATCACTTTTACTCTGGTATTGACAGCACGGCGTTTGGTTGAACTCCAGCGACCTCTGCTTAGTACTTCAAATTTCCCATGCAAATTTTATTCGTCACGTACATATACATACATGATATGACATGCAGTGAAATGCTTTTTTTCCCTTCAATCTTCCATCATTTGAACATGGGGGGAGGTGTGACTGTGACGTCATACTTATAAAAAATGTTCAAGTTAAGAGCGTTTGTAAGGATTTTTTCACAGTCTCAAAGCGCACAAATAAAAAGAATATAGACTAGGACGGAAGTTTCAGTCTGCTGCAATGCGAGTTGCAAGTCTTTGCAAGACTCACTGCAAGAGTAAAAAAATAAAATAAAAAATTACTGCAATATGTAATATTATTATTTATGGAATATTATGAGCGCAATGTTTAGGTAAGATGTGTCCCTTTTGTTAGGACATGCAATTTGACAGAAATAAGTAATAATTTAGTAATGACGTGTGTAATATCTCCAACACTAAATTGAATTGAATAGAAAGTCCTCACAAGGGGGAAATTTAAAATCATGTAAAAAAAAATAGTGTAAAAAAAAAAAAAAAAAAAAGTTTAATTTTTACACTTATTGCGCTCATAAAAGCCCAACTAGTAAAGCAAATTTTAAAAAGAATATAATTTAAGAGCTCGGGTCTCAAAATAAAGTTGCTATACAACTCGCTTATCTCCCTGCATTCTAGCGCTAAGAAAAACACTCGCTCTTTTCCATAGCGGAAAAATTTGCAACGTGGGACAAATATTTCACGAAGACGCGTTTCATAACTAAAAACTTTCGTTAGCCATGACATTCTTAAGCCCGGGTACCATTGTACTTTTTTTTTTTATATTATATTTATTGGATTACAAACAATAACACAACAACAAACAAACAACCCTTCACATAAGATATTCTGTTAACAGATTATGCATGATAGAAAAAGAACAGAGGGACGTAGATGACTTCCATCCTCATGTCGATTTAGGGACAGGAAAAAAGGTTCCCAAAGCATATCAAATACATTGTCTCGTCCGGAGTGCGTGTACCGTAACCTTTCCAGATGGAGAATAGAGGTTAATGATGATAACCAGACAGAAAAGAGAGGGACCTTATCGCTCTTCCACAGAAGTAGAATGATCAGCATTCCCAACCTCACAGGCAATTCCGACCAAAAAGAGTCCAACGTGTCTGACCAACCAAATGTTAGTATCATAATAGTCATTGGATCAGGAGGCAAATCACAACTGTAAAGATCGGTAAAAAAAAATTAATATTCCCTCCCAAAACTTCCGACCACGAACACAGAACCAGAATGACTGCGCAAGTGTTTCTTCCGCTTCTCTACATCTATTACATATAGGAGAGAGAGACGGGTAAAAACGGCTTAGTTTTGCGTTGGAATAACGGAGTCTGTGCAAAACTTTGAACTGAATAAGCAGAAGTTAGACCTTTTTCCCCAATCCGTTTCAGAAATATGAATTCCCAGCTCTCTCTCCCATTCCATTGTATATTTTAAAACCAATCTTTGTTTGTCACTCCACCCGCAGGCAAGCACAATTCCCGCACCATGCTGCTGCCTCTCCTCCAGCGCTTTCCTCAGCAGATGAGAGTGTCGCTGTACCACACGCCTGACCTGCGAGGCCTGCTGCGCCGCCTGGTGCCCGAGCGCTTTAACGAAACCATCGGCGTGCAGCACATCAAGGTCTACCTCTTCGACAACAGCCTCATCATCAGCGGGTGTGTGATGATCCAAAATACCGTCTTAGTGTGTTTTTACCAGAATTTTGACATGAACTAAGGGTGGGCATTGGGGAATGGATTTTTTTTTTTGATTAGATGAGTGATCTGTTTATTTGTACTAAAAATGTACAAAATTCAAAAATTCTTATCTTTTTTTCATGTCATGGTATTAAGGCAAACAGTAAATCCGAAATTAAAAGTGTTGCAGTAGGACAATAACATTTTTTTTTTAATTAATAAGAAAAGTTTTCAATAAACACTGTTAGATAATGTTAAACATGGAGCGTCAAAAATGCTTCAAATGATATGTACGAACAAATGCCGTGTGCATGAATGTGACAAATCTATCAATAACATTAATAATAATACATTTTTATTTCTAGATTTTTTTCCCTGCAGCACCAATTTGTCATGTGACAATGTAGACTTAAATACAAAAATGTATACATTAAATAAATAAATACAACAGTGTTCAGGCAGATAGAGAACTTCACATACTCCATAACATATGGAGGATTTCGCGTCTCTTATCAAAGATCAATTTTTTAGTAACTGAGATAAACCTGTTGCGCTCGACAGAATCACGTTGTTTCCACCTTTGGCTACAGAAAACAAAAAAGTTTTTTTTTTTTTTTTTTAGAGAAACATTTCATTCTGCATTCTTTTTGAAGTTTATTACCTAAGTGACACACTTTAATTGGCTTTAATAAAACACTGTGTGTGGTTTATAATGTCCATGAAGTTAGCGAACATACTAGAGTTGATCAACGATTTATACAAAGTTCTGTTTTGCTTTGTCCCATGTAGAAATCTACTAAAGAATTTATGATAAATATTTTTTATAAATATTTATTTTCCGAGTTTGATTATGCATGTCTGTATGTGAAAGTGTGGAACTGAGATGAACAGAGAGTCACACACTAATCAGTGTTATAGCATTGCATTGTTAAACACATAGTTTTTTTTTTTTACATATATTTCAAAAATATCTGTGCTGACACAACACAAAACCGGATTTGACGGTATTACCAGTAAACTAGCCACCCCATGCTGGCATTTCAGGAAGCTCGCATTCCAGAGACGCTTCGATATGTTTATCTAAGAATTTTAACCTTTCAGTATTCCAGTTCTCCCGGCAGCGTTGTAATTCCGTGTCGTTTTGAACAGTGCCAATCTGAGCGACTCCTACTTCACCAATCGGCAGGACCGCTACGTGCTTCTGGAGGAGTGTCAGGACGTGGCGGACTTCTTCGCAGACCTGGTCCGAGCCGTGGGCGACGTGTCCTTTCAGTTACAGCCGGACAATAGTGAGCAGATGCTGGAGGGAACGGTGCATCCTTACCAAGGCGAGTACCGCTCCAGGAAAAACAACACCAACACACTGGGTTTTTTTCCCAGTATTACCGTATTCACGCGAATATAAGCACCTAATTTTTTTCCAATTTTATCGCTTATAATCATAATAAATTTTTTTTTTTAAAAAATCATTATAATTATATTTATATTATATTATAAATTATAATAATATTATAAAGCTTATAATAATTTTAGGTGCTTATAATCGCCAATTTCAAATGTTCACGTAATTATAAGATCTCATTTCTTTAAATATTGGTTCTGGAGGCAGACGTGCATATGACATTAGCTCAATAACAGAAATAGAGAAACATTAGAAACGTCGCAACACTTAACAGGGACAAAATAACACTGGAGGAAGTAAGATTCAACGAAAAAAAATCATTAATATTTGAACAGACCTTATTGTATCCGGTAGATCGCCGTGCTAAAGGCTAATGGGCTAGCGCTTGAAAACGAATCCAGCCGCTGCAAAAGCTTCGGAACAAACAGAAATCAGTTCAAAAGGAAGAACACCAGAGTCAAACACAATCAAATGGATCTGTCTGATACACAGAGAAAAACGTGACATCTAACACGTCTAACATAAACCCAGCTCAGTCAGCTTTACTCTCTGCTCTTTTAGCGCAAAGGCTCATGGGAACCAGTGAGCAGCAAAGCATGATGGGAGGTGTAGTTTTGACTGCCAGAAAAGATGTATTGTTTTATTATTTTTAAGTAAAAAAAACATTGAAGTGAACATTGAATCTTAAGTCACAAGTTAGGTTTGTTAAATAAAAGAAAAATCGTTTTTTTTAAGAGAAAATTAACGTAATTTAGCCACTCCATTTCTGGGTCACTTGGCCACTGGCACTTATCTCGGCACATCTGGGCCTGAGGTGGTACACACGCTCACTGGCCAACCAATCACAAAGTGGGACACACATTTACACTCTCACTCACTCCTAAGGTTGATTTACCAATCCCAATTCACCTGAAACGCACGTTTTTGGACTGTGGGAGGAAACACACGCAAGAACACACAGATTTTAACGGTCTTTTTGTTCAAACTCTCATCTCTCTTTTCATCTTCATCCCTTTCTTTCTGTTGTTCTGTCACTGCTACGTCTCTTTCTGTCATGTTGGCTGGTTTCTATTTGCTCTATTTCTTTCTCCCTCTCTCTCTCTCTCTCTCCCTTTCTTTTCGCTTAATCCCTTTTGTATCTTTCTGTCTCCCTCAATATGTTTTTTTTATCTGTCTGTTTTCCACCCCATCACGGGCCCTCCCTCTCTTTCCATTTTCATTCATTTTTTTTCTGTCTCTTAGTCCCCATCACATCTTTTATTTTCTCTCTCTCTCTCTCTCTCTCTCTCTCTCTCTCTCTTTCTATTTAGTCTCTCTCTTTGTCTTCGAAATGAACTCGTCAGATGATGGACTGATCTGCAAAACAAAAATGTATTTTTTTGTGCACTGATTGTATCATCAATATCAAACATTTAATCCCCCACACCTTTTGTTTCTGATCATTCACTCATCATCTCATTTTGACGTTTGGAGCCCGTCAGAGCGCCTACATCACAGTCATACTTCTCCCCAGGCGAGTGAATGAGTGATGACACTCATTCAGCCCGAGTCTATATCTGTAACCCAAGCAGCGCTGCTCAGAACTCAGCGCGATCGATGACGTAATCGCAGCGCAGACACTGTTTGTCACGGATCCCAGAAATAGTGCGATGATGTCACCTTGCTGGTAATAGGTAATAATCTGCGCAGGGAGGGAAGGAGAGATGCACAGATGATGGGTTCAGGAAGAACCATCTAAAGCCTGTCAAGACAATGTGGGAAGCGGGAAATGATAAACCGATGGCTGCTGATGGGAAAAGCAGAGCTATATCTACAAGCTGAGAGCTGGACCCGAATGCTCAAAGTTCAGAGGTCTCGAACCTGTGGCTCACGAGCCGTAAATGGCTCTTTTGATGACTGCTGCATCAGACAAAGCTTTATTAAAAATATAATAACATTAAAATAAAATCTTGCATTACGATCCACTCATTTTCTACCGCTCATATTCATGGTTGTGGGCGGCTGGAGCCAATTCTAGAGCCTGGTCTTTCCATAGAATTCGTTTTTTTTTTTTTTTTTTGACATTTTGACACTAATCTAGGTATTTAGTTTAGTTTTTTTTTTTTCACTTGCAATCCCCACATTTTTGTTCAAACCTTATTTTTCCGTTGCATTTCTCAAGTTCTTTAGAGTTTCTTCTTCTTCTTCTTCTTCTTCTTCTTCTTCTACTTCTACTTCTACTTCTACTTCTACTTTTACTTTTACTTTTACTTTTACTTTTACTTTTACTTCTACTTCTACATCATTCACAATTAAAATTAATCTACTTCTTCCTCTTCTTTTTCTTCTTCTTCTACTTCTACATCTTCGTCATCATTCACAATTATAATTAATCTACTACTTCCTCTTCTTCTTCCTCTTCTTCTTTATCATTATTCACAATTATAATTAATCTACTTCCTCCTCCTCTTCTTCTTCTTCTTCTTCTTCTTCTTCTTCTTCTCAATTCACTAGGATTTTTTTGTCTGTTTTTTATATTATGTTGTTTTTTTTTTTTTTTAAATAAAAACATTGTATTAGGAATCGGTAGTTGGTCACGCCAAATATTAAATGACCTGTATCGAATCAGGAGCCCAATGGTTGTCATTAGATCGTCTACGTAATTTGTCTGGTGTTCTCTTTCAAACTATAAGCGAGTAAATGCTGTAGTTTTAAACACTCACAAGGCACAGTTTTCAAATATGTGGCGTTTAAAACTGTTCCCGACCCCTGCTCAAGGCCTTTACTGAGCCACTACAGACACGCTGCAGGAATGAGCAAGCGATTCGTCTTGTGCCAGGAAGGTTTAGTGGAGCTCTGTTTCATCCGCTGCAGCTCCAGTAATCAGACCCGGGGTTCTGTCAGGAAGAGCTGCTGAACCTCATGGTTCTGGTAACCTCCGAGGCCTGGAGGCTTTGCATGACTGGCTTGGAAAACACCTTCAAAGAGCAGCTTGTTTGTTCTCCGCCTGCCGCACATTTTTGCGGACACTTGCACTTTTTTTCTCCTGCGAAAATTCCCCCGTTTGTTAACCAAATAGGCACAAATACAATACCAACATGCAAAATGTCCGAAGCTGATTTATTATTTACACATTATCTCTCTGGCCATGACTCAGCGTGGCACATTAGGTCTGGTGGAGGCGCCAGGGTTTGACTAAGCGGCGTTCCAGACGGTCAGCAGTTATTGACCTGTGTCTCTGAGGTTTGGATCATGCATTTGCAGCATCTTCAATGAGCGAATACCTGGTAGAGCCGATAAGATCAGAGCGGCTCGGATCACGTGGCTTTTCTCGTCAATGGTTTACATAGTTGCTCCGATAAGTGAGTTTTATCAGTGCTTTATCAGTTTCCTGGAATTATCAGATTGCCTTTTTCTTGCTTTTGATTGATTTGTTTTCGTGTGCTGTGCAGCTTATTACAAAAAAAAAAACAATTTGTTGTATTTTTATATTTGAGCTGATTGGGAAATGAGGCGATTTGTGAGCACACACTGATGCGGTGAAATAAATATATTCATATTTGAAATATTTTTCAAGAAATATTCAGCATATTTGTGCTGAAGAATGCAGACTGGATGAATACTGAAATTAAAAGTCAAAACATGATGAATTGTTAATTGGTTGTAAATTAAGCATGTATCATTGTTAATTATAATTACTTTTCTTACGTAATTATAATTACTATTTGTAAATAATTTTTTTACGTATTAGCATTTTGGCTACTTTGTACTTGTAATGTGTATCAAAAATATAAGCCACTTTTTAGTTCACGCAGTCCCAATAAGTTCATGCAATCATTAAAGTACACATACTAATGCAAGTACAAATACTATGCTCAGTGTTTCAATGTCTAAAGAATTGTATTTCTTTTTTTTAAGAATCTATTGTATTATACATAGGTGTGCGTATTGTATATTTACAAAATGTACAACAAAATCCCAAAGTGTACTCAAGTACTTTACACTTCTGGGTTTGGCTTAATCTGAATGGCCAACCTCATTGTCTAATTTTGCATATGCAAATGTTGTAGTTTATGGGAGATTCTGTTACTTTTAGAAACAAGTAGACTGGGTTTGCAACATTCGATTCCCAGCATAAGCGGCGATAGTTTCAGTGTGAACAATAACAATGTAGCACTTAAATCAAAAATGTAACTACACGGTAATAATTGTGTAAACAGTTGGTTGATGATAGTAATGTCTCTCAATTAATATTATTATATTAATAATTCAATTAATTTTTCTAATCCTTTAATTAAGGATTATTTTTTTTTTTTTTCTAAAAAAAGAATATTTAAACATTTAAATATTTACATGTGATAAGTATCAACAAATATTTACATGTGAAACAGGCATAATAAGGGTTGTAATAAGGGAGCAACAGGCATAATAAGGGTTGTAATAAGGGACCAACAGGCACAATAAGGGTTGTAATAAGGGACCAACAGGCACAATAAGGGTTGTAATAAGGGATCAACAGGCACAATAAGGGTTGTAATAAGGGATCAACAGGCATAATAAGGGTTGTAATAAGGGAGACAGGCATAATAAGGGTTGTAATAAGGGAGACAGGCATAATAAGGGTTGTAATAAGGGATCAACAGGCACAATAAGGGTTGTAATAAGGGTGCAACAGGCATAATAAGGGTTGTAATAAGGGAGACAGGCATAATAAGGGTTGTAATAAGGGAGACAGGCATAATAAGGGTTGTAATAAGGGTGCAACAGGCATAATAAGGGTTGTAATAAGGGATCAACAGACATAAGGGTTGTAATAAGGGATCAACAGGCATATTAAGGGTTGTAATAAGGGAGACAGGCATATTAAGGGTTGTAATAAGGGAGACAGGCATAATAAGGGTTGTAATAAGGGATCAACAGGCATAATAAGGGTTGTAATAAGGGAGCAACAGGCATAATAAGGGTTGTAATAAGGGATCAACAGGCATAATAAGGGTTGTAATAAGGGAGCTACAGGCATAATAAGGGTTGTAATAAAGCGTCATGTGGTCGACAGGTAACAGAGCTGAATTCTCGGCGTGTGCTCAGCGGCGGATCATGGAGGTGGTGAACACGGCCCGTGTGCGGCAGAACCTTCTCCAGGCCGAGCGCTCGGACGTGGCAGAATCGGACGAAGACGAGCTCAATGACACTTGCATCTATCCTCTGGTCCAAATGAAGCCTCTGGGCATTCACCTGGACGAGCAGATCACCGAGCGGCTGCTGGTGGAGGCGGGCGGAGACTCTGAGGTTTTCCTGACCTCGGGCTACTTCAACCTGACCCGCACCTACATGCAGCTGGTGCTGGGCGCCCAGGCCGACTTCCGCATCCTCATGGCCTCGCCACAGGTCAACGGCTTTTTCGGGGCCAAAGGAGTCGCCGGGGCCATTCCAGAAGCGTACGTTCATCTCGCTCGGCAGTTCTACAACAAGGTGCGTGTTCCCTGTTTAGTCCATGTGTCTTTCCCGAGAGACTTTCACGTTGAAGCTAAGTCTTTACTTTACTTCACAGTCATTTGGCAGATGCTTTTATCCAAAGCGACTTACAAAAAGAGGAGCAAGTGAAGCAATTTGTCTACACTAGGCTACAGTAGATGTCTACACAGGCTATATAAGGAAACTTACTGGACAGAACAGCATGACAGTCAGTGAACACAAGACTAAGAATTTTTATTTTTTTTTTAATCAGTGTTGGTGCTGGTGAAAGAGCTCAGTTTTTAGTGCTTTTTTAAACGTTGAGAAGGTTGGAGACTTTCTCACAGGAATATGTAAATTGTTCCATCAGACAGCCGCCGAAATCTTGCTTTCTATATACAAAAGCAACACTATAACACATTTAAATCAAAATCAAATTCACATTTTGTTTGTCAGATACACATTATACATGGTACAACATGCAATGAATTGAGTGCGAGAAAGTGATGCAATAAAAAGACGAGGGATAAAAATACAAAAGAAATGAAGACACAAATATGAATAAAATACGAGGAAAAGCTATGAAGATGAAGAAAAAGATAACAATACAATAAAATGAGCAAAATAAACTAGTGATCCATGTAAAGTAACAAGTGGTCGTACATGCTATTGTTGAGATATAGTAAATGCACATTTGAATAGTGCAGTATAATTGTTGCTTGGTATCATGATAAAGTTATCTGTATTTTTAACACGGTGATAACGTTGTTGCACATGTTATCACAATATTGAAATTGCACATTATTTCTGACTTGTATTTCTGAATGTAATACACTGAGAATATTGCTCATGTCAGCATCAAAATATAGTTAATACACAGAATACTATCATGATTATAATGATCGCACATGATGAAATCGCAATGCTGCACATAATAGTAGTAATTTGTACATTATAATTGCACATGTTAATATTGCAATATAGTTTTCATTTTTTATTATATTAATTAACCATGTTAATATTGATATATAGTTTATTAATATTTCAATTGTATATTTAATATGTAGTATTAAACATGTTATGGAATTTTATTAATATTATTATTTTATGCATTATTATGTGTTATAGTAATTATACACATTATTAATATTACATTAATTGTACGTGTAAATTGCAATATAGTGATTGATCATATTAATATTGTGATATATAAAACTGTACATATTTAATTTATCGGATCACAGGGATTTTTCGTGTTTTACTTTAAAGATGTATTGATGAAATTATGTATTAATTAATTGTATTAACTCCCAATTATAAGTACGGTAATCGATTTAGTTGTGGCGAGGGAAGTGTGCGACTAAAGTTCAATGTTTACTACGGTTAATTTGAAAACGACGTACGTGTTTAAACAGGTATTGTTGAAGCTTATGCTCCTGCAGCCTCGTGATTGGACCAGTCTGAACCAATCACAACCACTGAGATTTTTTTTTTTTTTTAACATTTTTAATAAAAGCATTGGTTTAGGTATCTGTATTGGGTGCTGAGTGACAGTTCAGCTCAGACATTTCTGGAATTTTTAACACAATCTGATGTTGTTGAATGTGATTTGCCGCTTCATTGCAGCCAAGATTTTCTCTGTTTTCAAGATTTTATCCACTTCGTTGTACCACATTATGTAACATAATAGTGCGATATTCTATATTTAGTCTATTGTCAAGCTAAAGAAAATTAAAATACCGTAATTGCGCTAATGTAAGCACCCTTTTTACAGTTTCAGAAGCTCAAAAACCCACTTTCTTTAAACAATGGCTCCGGAGGCAGATATGCTTATATGCTTTTATTGGCCAAATTTAACATTCATAAACAACAAATTTACCCGAATAACGGAAAAAAACAACCTTTTACATGCATCAACACTTTGCAGTGTCTAAATAACAGTGGAAGAAATTAAACAAATGAAATTGAATACAATAACATGGGAAACTCATAGCACCTCCTACCGAAGATATAATACTCTACTACATTTAAAAATGATATCTAATGTTTGATTTATTTTAATCCATCATTTAAGTAAAAGAGTCACAAGGTTTGTTAAGAGAAGTATTTAAGCAAGAATTTTATGTTTCTGGAAAGTCAGAGCCTATATAAGTTTGCCTATTAATGGAATTTGTATTTTGTTCCTGAAAAATAAGGGGGTGCTTAAATACGGTATATTAAAATACTAGTTGAAAATTTACGGTCAGGTTAATCAAAGGTTATGGTTTTGATTCCAGTAGTAATTTGAAGAATAAATTAATTTGAATTTACAGTATATTATTTGCATTAATAGAAATAAATCTTTTTTTCCAGGTTTGTCAGCTCGGTCAACAGAGCCGCGTTCACTTGCACGAATACCACCGTCCCAACTGGACGTTTCACGCCAAAGGTCAGTGTTTTTTTTTTTAACCACTGAATTCTCCAAACCCGCATGTACCAGGAAAGCCCATAATGAAATGTGCGGAGCAGGTTTCCCAGCATCTCTGATTGAATAGGCTGCGAGTTCTTCCTGGACTGATGCTGAGGTGCGCGGGAACCCACTCCATCGCCGCTTCCAATCTTACTCCAGATTTTATTTTTTGAGCTTTATTTTAACCGGAATTCAACGGAATTGTCTTCTGTAGGACGTAATTTCGATATGGTCCCTAGATCCATATTGACAATCTCACTCACTTCAACACATTAAATGGTTCATGAACTCCTATTCAGGACCAGAACAGATCCACGATGATAGCGATGATAAAAATGCAAAATCTTCCACAAAACTGCCTTTACACAATTTTTTAGTGAATATTAACAGGGTTCCTATGGGTTCTGGAAATCCTTGAAAATGCTCGATTTCAATTTTATGTTTTTGAGGTCTTAAAAATGCTTGAATTTTAAATGAAATGCTTGAAATTTGTATTAATCCTTATTTCCCAGCAAACAATTATCTGACCAGATAGTTTGCCTTTTAGAAAAAGGAATACAAATATGTCGGGAAGTCCAACTGCTCCTCTACTGAAGTAGTGATGGTTCAATTCTTTTAACTGACTTGTTTCTGTAACTCTTTAACAATAAAGTGAAATAATCATTTCGACTCATTAGGGCATTTTGTTAATTTACGTTTTGTTATTTTCGTTAATTTGTAAATTCATTTTTGAAAAGAAACTAATATTGATTGCACAACTTTGTTTTTTGTTTTTGCATAATATCTGTTTAAATGTGATTACATCGGTAAAGTTTTATTTTGACTGAATTTTTGATTGATTGTATTTATGAATACTTTTAATTGACTTTCAGAAACTATGTATAAGCACCTTTTTTTTTCAATTTTAATTACTCAAATTTGGAGGGTGCCCATATTTCAAATATACGCAAAAATATAAGCGCCCATTTTTCCGTCTTTCCAGTGAGGCGCCCTCAAGAATAAATGGAAACACGTCATCTTTTGCAGTGCGTTGTGTCCTCTTTAAATAATGGTTCCGGAGGCAGACAAGCAGATACGCTTGTATTGGCTCAATAATAGAAAGAAATGCCACGACGCGACCGCTTGCAGTGGCTAAATAATGTGTTTAAAAAAACTAAAACTAACAACAACAGTTCATATTAGAACAGACCGAGACGACAAACCAAATAGCGGCTAACGGCTCTAAAAGTCAGGACGGTGCTTATATTCGCATAAATGCAGTCATTCAATCTTAATGGTGTACAACTACGGATTTAATAGGAATACAAAATGATGCCTCTTTTAGTTTTTCTTAGACAAAATTGTGCACTTTTTTTTCTCTACCTTTTTTTTTTTTGGAAAAGCAAGCAGTTTGCAAAAACGTTGAAAAAAATTATAAATCCAGTAATTTGTGTTTATTTCATAATTTCTACATGTCAATGTAGCGCAACATGTAAGACGTGTTTGTTTTACTAGCCACTGTCGCATATGTGCTTGCTCACTGGTCATAGTCATAGTCATACTCATAGCCATTTACTTAACACAACGACTAATGAATAAAATGCAACAATCTTCTGTTTTTTTACATTTTCACACATGCGCTTTAAGACAGTTGAAATTGTGAAAAGCGCTTGAACTTGACGTTTAAGCAAATACATTCTCTAAAATCTGTTTTAACAAGACAAATCTGTACTTTTTAAATTATTGTGCCAAAAAATTACTGTATTTTCCTTTTGAAACAAACAATAGCGAGATGTTTCTGTTGTTTTTTGTATTTGTTGCTGTATGGCCATTGAATAAATGAGAACACCCAATAAAAAAAACAATTGAACAAATTCTAAAATTCAGAAACACAGTGACGTGACGTGATGTTTGCAGGACTATGGTACTATATCGGAGGGAGCGACAGACCCTGTCTCACTCTTATCGGATCCCCCAACTTTGGCTATCGCTCCGTACACCGGGATCTGGAGGCGCAGATCGCAATCGTGACGGAGAACGAGGAGCTCCAGGAGCAATTTCAGCAGGTGGCGCTGTTTTTCACTGCAAAATCTATTGCAACTATTAAATTATATAAAATAATAAAATATTTATATTAATATGAAATATTATTATTAACCCTATAATGCGTACCGAGACACCAGTGTCACGCTATGTTTAATGATTTTTTTAATAGATTTTCAAAAAAAAAAATTCAAAATGTTTTCCCCAACTTTGACTTTTAGATGTAATTTGATGCTGGAACACCAGGTGGCGCCAATTTACCGCTTAATTAGGCTTCCAGAGCGGTTTGTATTGTCCAATGTCCAAAAATTTGGGATCAATACCATTTTTTCCCAGATATCAAAAATCTTATCTACCGGGGGCGGGGCAATATTTTTACCCGAAATTT
>MU204446.1:25594347-25622712 GCA_017309775.1 Paedocypris sp. Pulau Singkep | reverse complement strand
AATTAGGCTTCCAGAGCGGTTTGTATTGTCCAATGTCCAAAAATTTGGGATCAATACCATTTTTTCCCAGATATCAAAAATCTTATCTACCGGGGGCGGGGCAATATTTTTACCCGAAATTTTTTTTTTTTTTCCATAGAAAGTTGTGTCTGGTGGTATTCTTGAATATGCCCGGAAACATGTCAATGTTTTGATTTTTATTTTCATTCTATTAATTTTTATTGCATTATTTTAAAACATTTTTTTTTTTCATATTTAAAAAATGTTTTAGATTTTTTTTTTTTTTTTCATTTTTCTTAGTTTGATGCCAAATATTACGTTCGTTTGAAAAAAAAATTGTTTTAAGCGCTCTTTCCGGTACTGCGCATTATACTATTTAAAGCATTATCTTTGAATCGATCCACATGTGCAAAGCATCTTTTGCACAGCGATGAAGCATGAATGTAGTAATATCGATGGTTATTAACACTCATGTATTGTTCCAATAATATGTGATTGGCTCACGCTGTAGTAATTGTCCTCTTTGCTCCAGAAGTCACGTGATGTGGTTTTTTTCAGACTTCTGGGAAGTTCTCGTATGTTATCGTGCCGTCAGCAGCTTTCATAGTTTATGACCAGTTCTGGTAATCTCTAGTTATCAGCCGGTGAAAGATCAGCAAATGTCTAGCAAACATCTGCGGCGAGGTGATGTAATGCGTCACGTGACCTTCTCCTTGTGTCGGTGCGGAGCAGGAACAGGAAGTGCTTTACCAATGCTCCAGCCAAGTGTCGGACTCCACGTTTGACCAGCCCGACCGGCAGGTGAAGCTGTGGGTGAAGCTCATCACTCCACTCATCAAGAACTTCTTCTGAAGAGCCCGTGCACCTCAGGTCAGTCCCAACCACATCTCCACCAACCCAAGAACCTTATCAGTTTAAATCACACGTCTGAATCATTTTTCTAAAGTGTGCAAGTGAGTTTGTCACTATGGCCAGCAGTGTTGGGTACGTTACTTAAATACAAACTGATAAAATACCTAGTGATGAATTATTTTTTCTTTATTTTTTAAGATACGTTTCCAACTACTGTCTCTAAAAAGTTACTTAAATACTCCATAAACTTGACAAAATACTTCCTAAAGTCCCTATAAATCTTAATAAAAATAATAATAATAATAATAATAATAATAATAATAATAATTGAATAAAACATACCAGTAAAACATTTCGGAACAGTGAAATAAAGCGAATATTGCCATTTCGTACAACTTCTCCGCTGTAAACACAACTATTGCAAACCGCCACGTTAACAATTTTAACTTTTACAACAGAAATATACATTCAGAAATTTATATATATATATTAACCATATTCAGCAAGTTTAGTTATTTTAAAGTATTTTTATAATTAAAATAGCTAAAAACAAACAGTAATTTGTTACATCACTTTTTCAGTGAAAAAGTATTTTATTATTATTTATGATTTTGACACATGACGGAATCGTTCACAGTTCATAGTTATAACGCAATCAATCCATTTTTTTTTATTGTTTGGATAAGAAAAAAAAACGTTTTAATAGGTGCAATTCTCTCATGATTAATAATAACACAACAAGCAGATGCCAACGCTAATCATTAATTGTACCTGATGCAAATCACACATCACGCAAATTGTCCATGAAGAATTTGCTCTCCAATTGTCGTTTTTCATGACTCTTCGTGACTCTTTCAGACGCAAATCACTCACGACTCATGAACAGACTGTTCACAATGCCCATCGTTTGTGAAATTTTCATGATACGAATAGTTCACAAGGCAAATTGCTTACAAACCGTCCTTTGGAATACGGAATTGTCCAGTATTTCAGATAGTAATTCTGATTTTTTTATTTTTAATCAATACGAGAAATAAGAATGTAGCTATTTTATGCATGTGCTGCTTATGTGATTGGATAGTTACTGCAGAAAATACAAATATTTCTGACAAATATTTTAGCCACCCAATAAAACACGATTATTATTATTATTATTATTATTATTATTATTATTAGAAAAGTCTGCTGAGTTGTAAAAGTGAAAGACTGAACGTATTTCAATTAAAGACGGTTTACTTTAATCTTTAAGTGTTCATACTTTCCTGAAAACATGTTTTACCGTGCGATCACTGTATCTCAAAGTGATGTCGTTTTCGCCCCGCCCCCTTTGCCCCGCCCACTCAAATCACCACGCCCCCCTGACCACGACTTCCCCAACCCTCGTTATTCAGCGATAGATATTTTACTAGGAACTTTTATTTTAAAGGATGTGAGTGTTCAGACCTCAACTCTTCCGGGAAAGCTTCAGTCAGCATCTGCGTGTTCCTGGATCTAAACATCTTCTTCCGTGCTGGTCTCATGTCACCGTGACCGAGCTTAAAGTGGCTTTCTGAAATCAAAGGCCCGGCTGTTTCAACCCAAAGCGAAGCAAAACAGCACTCAGCATTTCCTGAGGAATGACTCGTCAGACTTTCCCAGAAGACGAATGTGGAAAAACCTCAGGCGGGTTTGAAGAATTCACATTGTCACTGCGGCGGTTCCTCGGGTCCAGAACCTGGCCACAGGATCTCTGACCTTCCCACGTCACGTCTGAAGCAGCTGCTTCTCTGGCTTTTCTTCTCCTTCCACAAATATTTGCTTAGGATTTATTGGATTTGCTTAGCTGGTCCTGGCAATCAGAGGTGTAAAGAGTACCAGACAACCATACTTGAGTAAAAGTACGGGTACGTGATGTATAAGTTACTCTAATATAATAAAAAGTCACCACTATAAAAAAGACTTGAGTCAAAGTAGCAAAGTATTGAATTTTAAAAAAACTTAAGTATTTTACTCATGCTGAATTTAGGCTAAAACAAAGAAAAGTGCAGTCTCAATCAAACGTGCAAAAAAATGAATACAATTCCGAGCTGACTTTGATGTGATTCTACTGAAGTCATTTAAGTCATTGTCTACAATAAACATTACATTATTCACGTTGCACCACAAAAATTAAGCTAAAATAAAAAGTCACAGTGGTTTTTGCCATGTTAGGCTTGGTAACGTTACACTACCACTGTAAGGTCAGGAAAGATCTGTGTAACTGTTTAACTTAACATTAATTCACTTTAAATTAACATTAAATAGACTCACATACCTCAATGTGTTTCCTGAAATTTGATGGTGATTTTATAAAAGCTCTTTTTTGTTGTTGTCCGGGGTAAACAAACCAGACATTGCATCTGGTAAGAGTCGTTTTGTTTTTCAGCAAACATCTAAATCCTGCTTCACAACATTCATGCCTCTTATTCACGTTCATGAGCTTTCTAATTCACAGTTATCAAAATGTAACGAGTAACGTCAATTCAAATGTAGTGGAGTGAAAAGTACAATTACTCAATCAGAATTGCAGTGGAGTAGAGAGTAAAAATTGCTTATATTTTTGATACTCAGTACAAGTACGAAGTAGCCAAAAATATTTTGGACTTTGCACATGTTCGTGATTAATTCTCAGTTTATTAAACCTGCATTTCTAACAGTTTTTGATACGAATTTCTGTTACTTGTCGGACTTCTGCGTGGTTTGCAGACGCTTCTTGGTATGTGAAGTTCTGAAAGAAGTTGGTTGAAATTTCGCGCCCCCTGCCGGCGGAGACGCGAAGCACATTTACCTCAATTCCTCGATGACTTAATTCGAGAATTCCGTAATCTTGTCGATTAATACTTTTTTTCTGTTGCTGGTTTCAGGTGCAGATGGAGCGGGTGACGTCATCGCATTTCTTTAAATAACGGTATTTTCCACGCAACTGGAATGGCGAGCGCTGCTCTTCTCTCTGAAGATCCCGCTTTCTATTGATGCATTAAATTACTGTTATACGGCGACTGGAAACCGTGTAGGGATTATTTGTTGATATTTTTTGTATGAGATGCATATAAGAGATTTAAATGTGACTGCAGTTATTATTCCGCGCGTCTGATGTTGATTTTATTTCAACTCTCGACAAGTTTTGCCACTTTAAAAACCCGCCGTTCCACTAAAACATTACAATTTACATATAAAACGATTTATGTATCAATAGAAGAATAATTTAAGTACGCACGAGCATCTCTGGGATCGATTGGTTGAGTCTGTCCGCAATTTAATTGTTATTTTACAAGTTACGCAGTAATAAAACATTGTTTAGTGTTTACATATAAAACGTGTGTGGGCACAATGTGGCTTTTATTCTATTCATTTTATGCAGGTTTTTTTTTTTTTTCTTCTTTCAACTTTTAACCTAAAGTTTTATATTAAGGGCTTTTCTCAAATCGAGATTAGTGTTTAAACATATATGAGTCAAGTAGTGTTTTACAAAGAATTAGAAAAATTAATAAAGATTAATTATTTATATATAAATGTAACTGAGTGAGGCCAAATTTTTCTGAACACTGGACATGGACTGTGATTGTTGTGTTGGTTTGGACTGGAAATGGAGTGAAATTTACATTGTATTTTTATTTTAAAGGGTGGAAAAATCTACTAAAAAAGGATTTAATAGTTTGAGATGTTTTTTTTTTATTTAGTCACTTTGACATTGTGCTCTCTTCAACTTTCATTTTTGAGTTAATTTAGTAATTTTTGTGTCTCTTCAATTTGCTTGTTTGCCAATGTCATTGAGCTTTATTTATTTTTTTTTATTGTTTACAAGGTCCTTGTCATTTGCGCAGTTTGATTGTGAATGACTAACACACACAGTGGCTTTTTTACTTTTTGTTTCTGAAAAAAAAAAACGTTGTTAAACGCACAAAACTCTCAACGAATAAAAGCCTGTATTGTGACGAATTAATTTCACTTTGATTTCAAAATAAAAGTCACCTGAGCTGTAGTTCAGTGTGTTCAAATTCCAATGTGTCTTATTTTGGCTAGATGAAACATTTCTGTTACTTGTTATTCACAAAATGTGAATAAGAAAATTAAAATAAAAAAATATGAATAGACATAATTAGGTGCTTGTCCGTTTTTATTACAGATTGCATCTTGTAATACGTTCACAAGTGTCAAGAAAAACATGAATCTGTTTAGTAAATTTTTATTTAATTTGTTGTTTCGTTCCTGAAAGATAACAAAGACAAAGTTAAAGCTCAATCATATCAGTTTAATCCTCAGCACAACTGTGTAGCATGTTCTGACAATAAAAAATAAAGCAACCGATATATGTGTGTGAATATGTACAGCGCTGATAAATTAGCATTTTCGGAGAATTTCCCTCCAGGTCCAGTGCATTTAAATAAAAGCGTGGGGGCTTTAAATAAACCTTCATCGATGCTCTTCACGTCAAAGAAACCGCAGACGTTTCGAATCTTCACAGTATTTCAAGGCCACAGACTAAAACAATCGTCTTCACGGAAAGGAAACCGATGTGAGCTCGGTGGTTGAAGATCAATGTCTTCACGATTCGGCCCAAGCAGAGAATGACGGAGGAGAACGTAAGAGAGAAGAGAAAGAAAAAAAACACGGACAGACAACGGATGTCAGGCGAACGTCAGCCGCTTGAATATTCACGTCGCAGTGTAAAAAAAAAACCTCATTTGGCTTAAAGTCGAGCGAAGAGCCACGTCCAGTCAGACCTGCTGATCTCAGATGATCCACCACGGTTCTCCGTCCCTCGTCTGTGAGGAACGCGCCTCATCTCTCACGCCGAGATCCTTCCTGAGAAAGAACAATGCTCCGATCCAGCATTATGGCTTGTGATTTTCATCGGTGTCCAACATCTACAGTCTCTTCAAAGACGAGGCTTTCCTCTTCCTGGCCGCCAGCATTTCGTAGAAAGGGTCTCTGCTGATGGCCGACCTGGAAGGACCGGAGCACGTGCTGGGTGAAGCTCGCAGAAACGGACGAGGAGGACTCACTTGATGCTGTTGATCCACTCGTCCTTCTCCTCCGTGGTGGGAGCTGAGATGCGGTAGAACGTGTGGTTCCCCTCCACGACTCGTCCGTCAGCCTCCGTCTTGCAGGCTTTGATGACCTGATCCTTGTTGTCGGGGATGAAGAGCTCGAAGCAGTTCTGTGGGGAGAAGAGTCTGGTTTCCACAAAATGCTTAGAAAAAGAGAGAGAATAAATAACGTGATTGTATGAAAAGACGAGAACAACGTGTAAAGACTGGTTAGAGAGACAAGAAGGTGAACGGAGAAGGAGGAGTGAAGATTGAGAGAAGAAATGAAATGTAAATGTGACATAGAAGAGGGGGAGAAAAGACGAGCCGCAGATGAGATGAAGAGACATGAGAGAACACGAGAAACGGGAAGTTTGGGATTCAGGAGAAGAGAAGAGATGAGAAACAAGATGTATAATAGACACTGAAGATGTGAAGTGGAGATTCAGATGTTGAAAAAGACAAGAAAGAGAAGTGGAGGTTCAGAGGAGAAAATATAGATATATACATACAAGAAAGATAAAAAAAAGACGTGGAGAAGAACAGATGAGATGGAGAACAGTCAAGAAAGAGAAGATGAGATTCAGAGAAGAGGTGAGATGGAGGAGAGACAAGAAAGATAAAAAAAAAAAAAAACAAGAGGTAGAGAAGAACAGATGAGATGTAGAAGAGACAAAAATGAGAAGAGGAGATACAGAGAAGAGGTGAGATGAAGGAGAGACGAGAAAGAAGTGGAGGTTCAGGACAAAAAATAGATGTTGAAGAGACAAGTAAAAAAATAAGATGTAGAGAAGAACAGATGAGATGTAGACGAGACAAGAGAAGAAATGAGAAGTGAAGATTCAGAGGAGAAAGATGAGATGGAGAAAATACAAGAAAGAGAAGTGTAGGTTCAGAGGACAAAAAATAGATGTTGAAGAGACAAGAAAGATAAAAAAAAACAAGAGGTAGAGAAGAACAGATGAGATGTAGAAGAGACAAGAAAGAGAAGAGATGAGAAGTGAAGATTCAGAGGAGAAAGATGAGATGGAGAAAATACAAAAAGAGAAGTGTAGGTTCAGAGGACAAAAAATAGATGTTGAAGAGACGAGGTTAAAAAAAACAAGACGTAAAGAATAACAGATGAGATGTAGAAGAGACAAGAAAGAGAAGAGATGAGACGGAGGAAAGACACGTGGAGAAGAACAGATGAGATGTAGAAGAGACAAGAAAGCGAAGAGATGAGACGGAGGAAAGACACGTGGAGAAGAACAGATGAGATGAGATGTAGAAGAGACAAGAACAAACGAGAAGTGGAGGTTCAGAGTAGAAAAAAATAGATGTTAAAGAAAGAAAAAAAACTATGTAGAGAAGAACTGATAGAGAAGAGACACGAAAGAAAATAAACAAGAAGTGGAGTTTCAGAGGAGACAAGAAATGCGGAGTGGTTTTTTTTAAGTTTTTTTAAGATGTGGACAGAAGGTGAACTCTACTAAGGAAGTGAACTCTTACGGGTTTCTTGGTGTCCTCCACCTCCCTAATACTGAGATTCTCCAGAGGAATGATTCCTCTCGGCTCCTTATCCTGGAGGAGGAAGAGAGAGAGAGAGAGAGAGAGAGAGAGAGAGAGAAGCTGACGTGAGAGAAACTCATCCTCACGCTGGACCTTCAGACGCAGGAGCTTCACGTACTGTGGTGTATTCAAAGTAATACAGACAGTTGTCCGTCAAGATGAACCATCTCCTCTTCCACGTCTTGACGCGGCCGCCTGTGGAGGAGATGAAGAGAGGATGAGGAGGAAGTCTGGGCTCGGAGTGGTGGATTAGAGAGCGACTGCAGCAGAGGAGAAGCAGACAGACAGACAGACAGACACTCGGACAACGTGATATATATTATCTAATAAAAAATACATTGTCTGAATAAGAGTAAAATTTAATTGGAGGTCATCTAGTTATTTACATAAATTAACATAAATAGTTAATTTGGTTTTTTTTTTCGTCAATCGGACTTCATTTAAATCAGACAATTTCATTTTCTAGGTAAAAAATGGTTAAAAACACATGTTAATTTAAATGTTCGTTCAAATGTTATTTTTCATTTTTATAAGGCTTAAAAAATGAAAATGTAATTGTTTTATGTAAACATGATGTAAGATAAAGATTTTTTTTTTTAAATATCAAAGCACAAAGCACTTAAATATCAAAGCACTTAATTTCTTTTTTTTTACCCTACGGCCGCTTGTAATGACTGACACTGACCACACGGTGGCAGAAGCGTGTAACGTTAGAGCTGACAGAGACTCAACAGCGCCACCACATCACACCGGCTCACGAGGCAACAACAGCAACACACACCATCGTTTGTAAAAATGACACTTGTGTTAAATTACATGAAAACAAGGAAGATGAATGAAACTGCAGAAGCACCCGAAGCACGGCTGAGTGAACTCACGGAAGAAAAGCAGAGTACTTACCTCCTGAAGAGGGACAACACCAAACCCAAAAATAAGACAATAAAAATTAATCAAAATACAAAAAAAGCCAAAGAAAAAATAATATTTAAAGTATATATAATATATATATATATATATATATATATATATAGTAATATATCAAGTTCAAGTAATATATATATAAACTAATTTTCCTTCACTTTAAAACAAAGAATATGCACAAAACATTATTAAAATATTTCATGTTTAAATAAATAAAATGTGCATTATGTATTTTTGTAAAATATTTAAATCAAATATTTTTTTTATAAAATGTTCAAATACTATATCGTTTTTGAGGAAAAACAATTAACTATGAAAAAACAAAAAAAGAGTGCAAGAAACAAAATTAAAAACTATTAAAAAATATTTTTAAAAACATGCAATTCAATGTTAAATTTGTGATTAAAACATTTAATTATATACACGAAGAAATATATGCGTGAAATTTGTTATATTACAAATGCAAATAGTAATATTATATATTTGTTTTTACAAAAAATACATGGCTTGAAGTTGAAATATTTATTTCTCTATATGCAATATATTTTTAATGCATAATATCAATACATTTATTCTGCTAGCCCTATAATAAAGTTCACAATCATTTCTACCAGATAATTACAAAATCTACTGAGGGTTTCTTAGAACTAGAATCTACTGAATGTATTTCTTAGAACTTAATTCCAAAAAAAAAAACCCAAAGCTTGGCATTCTGGGAACTGTGGTCCACGGACATGGGGTTTCACAGTCAGGATCTCACCGAGCTTGAGCAGCCAGCCCTCGCGGTCCGGGTTGAAGAAGGTGTGCGTCAGGTCATTGCCGTCGTCTTCAGGGATCTTGAAGGGCTCGTTCTTGATGCTCTCGTACAGGTTCTGTTGGTGTGTCAACACGCGCCACGTCTTTATTGACGCTCTCAAGCCACAAACGCACACACTGACCCTCAGCAGATCCTCCGGCAGATCGCCTCCGTCGTTGATGCCTCGGTTCATGCAGATGAATCTCTCGGCGGACGGCTTGTCCTTCACGTTGGGGTTGTGAAGGCTCGTGTTCAGCATGATGATGGCGAAGGAGAGCACGTAGCACGTATCTGCACACACACACACACAATGTTGGGAACGTTCCTTTAAAAAAGCTATTAGTTAGTCACTTCTCACAAATAGTAGTTAGTGATTGAAGTCAAAAGTATCAAAAGTAACTAATTACCAGAGAAAGTAACTATTACGTTACATTTTTTTTTTAATTTGTCAAATAACTTGGCTGCTCTCAGTAATAAATATGCTAAATGAATGAAACGGACACTATAACAAATAAATACATTATAAAGCATTGTAAATCAATCTACACTATTTTAATATTGCTGTGGGACAATGTGAGAGACACCAATCAAATTCAATATATTTTTACAAAATATCAATGATCACTAGTATACAGAATAATAAAACAGAATAGATGGTTTACTTAACTTTTAATGTTTATTGCACAGGCCACAACTGGCCAACAAATAAGACAAATAAATTAATTATGGAATAATTAATAATATTGCAATGTACCAAAAATAAAAGTATCAAACTCATCTGGAAGACATTCTGTAGCCTACAGTATAAATAAGAATAGAATGTCTTTTATTGTCACTGTATCACAGGTTTACAATGCAATTAGTATTGTTACACCGTTTGGTTTCAAAAAGACAGATGTGATAACGGTAAAATATACACACTGAATAACCAAAATAACGACAATATATTAAAATATGGTCCAAAACATAGAAAGCACAAGATGCAAGAACAAAAAAACAAGAACACAAGAAAAATGCCATTGACAAACAAATACAAATAACAGTAGGTGGCGGGTTAAAGAGGAAAAAAGCGGGCCATTTTCTTTCTCACAAAAGTAAACAGTTTTACAAGAAGTGTTCTGCTCTCAATATAATACTTAATGTACCAAAATGAAACAATAAGAACAAAAATGTACTCTTTCTAGACACATTTCTGACAGTAACGGTAGCGGTATTGTAACGGATGGAAAAAGTAATTACATTAGATTATTCATTCCTGAAAAAAGTAACGCAGTTTAATCATAACGCTCTTATTCCCTTCAGTCAGACAGACACCGAATCTCTGGGATTAGAAGATGGAGATGTTCCCCAAATCCAGCCCTTCTCTCTGTGCTTGTGTGGGTTTCCTCCGAAAGTCCAAAATTTGAAATGTGGAAAAAAAGGACCATAGGTGTGAGTGAGAGTGTGAATGCGTGTGTCCCGCTCTGTGATTGGTTCCCTGTGACCCAAAAATGAAAAGGCGGTACAAAAAAAGAAAAGAAAAGATGGATTTGACTGTATCATGGTGAATCAGGAAAACACAAAAAGGTGTATAATTACTAATTAAAACAACAACTATTTATAATTATAATAGCTAGTCAGATTTCTGTCTGAATTCAAAAGAAAAATACCGTACCGTAAATACCATAAAAAAACGTTTTTAATTCTAAGGGTCAATGATCAAAATGTGTTTCCTTTTATAGTCGACTTTGAAAAAAAAATGTGCTTCTTAAATTCCTTTTAAAAATGCAATATTCCTCAACATTTTTAGCACGGAAGCCTCAGAGATTCCCCTGAACTATAACTAGTCACACCAATTTGCCTCACATCGATAAATACGATATAAACCGACTGACCAACCCAACCTGCAACAGCCCGTGTGTGGGAGGCTGTAATTTATGATCATTACTGCATATGTTTAATGCAAATATTGTCCTGTCTGTGAATAATGGCAGGCCTGTGAATACACGTGTAACTCCCACACGTCTGCTAGTATTGAGGAAAGAGTGTAGAGCGGATCCAGTGTGTTTGTCTGTGAAACAGTGTGTGTGTCTGCGACAACATGCGGGCGACACGACTGATCCAGACCAGGATTACAAATTAAATCATCCAACGTAAAACACGGAATAGTTACAGGAAAAACACCCAAACGTAGCATGCTAAGCTCTCGTTTCATATTTGCGAGACGTTGCTTTTGTTAAAAAGAAATAAAACAAACGAAACAAAAAAATGTGGAAAGCGTGAACTCAAAACGCAAAGATGTACCTGAGAAACGCTGTCGTGACCAGGAAATGTATCGAAGCCCAAATTATTATCACTTTATTATATAAGTAAGCAAATTATTAAGTCAGATTTGCAAGCTATCAATGAATATGCCTTTATTAGTCCCACAGTGGGAAAATTGCCAGGTAGTCAGAAATGTTTTTCTTTATAACTCTCAAATCTGGGAAAAAAAAAAAAAATACAACACTTATTTTTTAGTGCCGGTAAAGGTCTTTCATACAAACGTGCCCACTAAAAATATTCAAAACTTCTAGACAAATACAATTCAATTTGAATAAGCCTTTCAATGGAAACGACGAGACCAACGTTATTTGCATCCATTAACTAATGCGAAACATGTCTATTTGCCAGTATTGGTTATTACAAATAATAATAAATATAACAATAATATATTATTTAATATTAAATATGATTAATCAAATCTTAAAATTTAACCTGTCCTCCATCTATTGTGTAAAAAAAAAAATTATAACAAAAAACATATATAGCCTGTCCAATATTATGTTATATCACATTATATTACATTAATATATATATTATATAACAAATATTATAAAAAATAACAATCAATAAAATAAAATTTAATATAAAATTCAGTCTTTTGAATAAAAGCCTGTCTCCATTAAACACAGGTCTCTATTACACGACAGACCAGGCTACTATTGGAAGATATGTGGTATTTCAATTTGATAATTTAAAATACAGGCCTTCATGATTTTTTTAATACTAATTCTGTCCGATCTTTCTGGAACATTCCAGATGAACACACACCTGTGGACTGAAAGACTCCGGAGTTGCACTGACAGTAGCGCTGAGCGAAAGCCTCCATCATCCGGTCGATCTTCTGCGCTTCACCAGGTAACCGGAAGCTCCACAGGAACTGCCTGGACATCCAAGATCCACGTCAGGAACATCAGTGTGTGTGTGTGTGTGTGTGTGTGTGGTCACCTGAGCGCCTGCACGAGGTTGAGATCCGTAAACTCATGAAGCTCCACAAAGGCATGAAGGACCTGAATATTGAAGTCATCCCTGCAAATGAAAAAATAACATCCTTTTAAAAATTAATTCACTAATTTGAATACTTTTATAACCATTAAAGCCTCATTAAAAAAAAAAAAGATGAAAAAGAGCTGGAAATGCAGAGAGATTATGAATGCTTTTAATGTGTCTGGCACTGAAAAATTCGTTTCAAGAAATAAAAAAAAAAAAACAGCTAAATAATTTATTTGAAATACTCTAGTATGCAAATTACCAAAACAGATGCTTGTGTAAATACAAATTAAAAGTCCTAAATAATATGAAAAATTAAAATCCAGGCAGAAACTCTTCCAAAAGTTGAGGGTGGGAAGGGAATTACGGCTGTGATCCGGCCCTCAGACGTCTCCAGTGGGGGGATTACCGTGGATTACGCTCCGTGTGTAACTAGCTCTTTCTTCAGGGAGGAAGTGGGGCATGTCGATAATATCAATGAGCTGTGAACGCATTAACCCACTTCTTCTGGGGGTCCGTCCATTAGCCGTCCACTCCGGCTCGGACCATTCCTCCAGTGACTTCCTTCAGGTGTCAGCGAGAATGATGCCTTTGCCTTAATGTGGGCGGGCCGAACGCCGTCAGCCAATCAACCACTTGATACTTTCATTCATTTTTAATCATTTTAATTGCATTTTTAATACAAACTATTCAAAGTTGATGGATTTCTCTAATCATTTTGCAAACTGACTTCTAATTCTAACGTTTGAAATATACACCCACAAACTAAATATATCAATGTATATTATTTATAAAAATTATATATTATTCATGTATAAATATATGCAAACATATATACCTATATAGTACACACACACACACACACACACACACACACACACACACACACACACACACACACACACACACCTAATACTAATATACACACATACACCTAATATACATATACTGTATATATAAAATTGTATTGGGGTTTTTTGTTTATTATAAAAGTGTGTGTTTGTGTGTGTGTGTCTGTGTATAATACAAAAATAATGTAAATATATACTTTTTGGGTTTTTTATTTTAGAAAATTTGTTTTACATTATTTTTGTTTGTTCCAGCAATGTCTGGAAATTTTGATTTCAAACTTTTTTGACTTTCAGTTTGCAAAAGCAGAAACGTGGCTGACTTTCTGAGTCAAACTTCAAAAAATATATCTACAGGAGGGAAAAAACATTTTCTTTCTAATGTGCATTTTATTATTAAGTCACATTAGCATCCAAACACTGTTCTGTTTAGGCATTTTATATGAGCAGGGAACTGTAGGTAATGGCAAATCATCTCACCAAAATCTAAATTCTATATATTTTAAAATTACTGATGTAACTATGTTCACCCACACCCAGTATCACTAGTTACAACCACCCACCCACCCACACACACACACACACACACATTTTCCTTCCTGGTGTAATAGTTCCCATCACTACACGTGAAGAAGTGTGTGAGCACAGACTGTCCTGAAGCCGGGATGATGAGTTTCTGTGAGCAGGAAGCTTATGATCAAGCATGTCATCCTCTCTCCAGACCTAATTCCAAAAATGACTCCGTAAATATTCACAATCTGCTTAACATCCACAATCCTCGGATGAGTAGAAGGATGGAGAGAAAAATGATCTCCATCTATCCAGCGGTGGTGGGCTGTGAGAAGGGGTCCATCTGACTCAACCTGCCCATCAGAAACTCATTTGTGGTCATAAAAACCATCTTAAAACATGGAGAAATGCAATATGAAGAGCCACAGATGGAAACTCCTGTAGCCACAATAAAAGCCTTTGTGGAGTACACAAACCAGGAATGATCAAGTCTTCCTTTACTTCCAAGAAATGCATTGTGGAGAAAATTGGAAAATAAAAAACAAATGGAGTACAAAAAAAACTTAAAGCAAGTGAAATTATTTGCCAAAGGGGTGGGGAAATGTTTTCAATAAGACATCTTGAAACAAGACCAAATTCCTTGAAACAAGCAAATTAATCTTGCTCTCCTAATTCAAAAAAAGTATAATATATTTATCGTATAATAAAGAAAAAAATTATTTATCGTTTCATTTTTTTGGCTTTGCAAGAATCAATTTCTTGCAGAGCACACTGGTTGGTGAGATCCGTCTGGTGCAGGAAAAACACGGGTCACATGCATTTAAACACTTTAGCACTTTAACAGATTAACGATAAAAACTGGAACAGCGTTACACAAACTTCCTACCACAAACTACTGCGTTCTTTTAACATCTTGTTCACAAACAGCCATGTGTAAAACGTAAATAATTATCCCGTAAACTGGGAATTTTGTTCAGAAAAATTCACATATTTTACTTACCTGAGAGAAACAATTAAATTACCCTGTTGAACAGATTATCTGTTACAATTTATCTACAATTATCTGTTTTAATGTGTCTACAGATATATGCTACAGATTATCTGTAACAATATATCTACAATTATTTGTTACAGATTATCTGTGTATCTACAATTATCTGTTACAGATTATATGTAACAATTTATTTACAATTATTTGTTATTATTGTTATTTATCTGATACTATTTAACCACAAAATGGCTAATAAAATTGTGGGATGCTGGTGGACCACAAAGTACCTTTCTCTCGCATTCACAACTAGAGACGATATTCAAACCCGCACAGACCAATTAAGAAGTCTGAATACAACGAGGGAGGTTCTAAAATCTGATTGGTCGAATCTAAAGTTGCATTGGCCTTTGTGTCAGAGGGCCTGCAGAACATAAAGTATAGGTGTTGGGTGGAATTCCTTAACCTGCCCGGAAACAAATAAAAGCTAAAATGTGATTGGTTAAATACTTTAATGCAAAAGACACATCTGGAAGCAGCACAACCAATGAGAAAAACAATGAAACTAAGAGACCAGACCACTGGGAATTTGTATTTAGGACCTAAAAATAAATAACATCAGTTTGTTTAATAACTTTGGACTTGTGTCTAAGGGTTGTAGGTTCGAATCTCTGGCCCCCACATGTCCCCCCGACACCACGGCATAATGCTGCCCACTGCTCCGGGTTTCTGTATCACTTCACTGTGTGTATGTGTGTATGTGTGTGTGTGTGTGTGTGTGTGTGTGTGTGTGTCACTTCACAGGATGGAAAAATGCACAGTATTGATACGATCCCTAATGGCCAAATTGGCAAACTCACTCACGTTCTTCCCTCTTTCGTTTTAAAATCAGCACAGGAATCTTCGCTCTTACCTTTCGCCCAAATAATCTCCGATGGCGGTTTTGTTGAGGCCTTCACCCTTGTACAAGAACTGAGCGATGTCTTCACACGTGTTCTTCAGCAGCTCGTTCTCGATGAGAAACTGAATGCCCTGAAAACACACACCGGCCCAGAATTCATTACAACAGCAATGGAGTTTCTCTCCTGAACCGACGTGGATGAATAATGTGTGACCGTTGGAAAAGAAACTTGTGGAGTGTTGTGAATAATGAATGGTTTATGAAGGCACATAGCAATCCATTACACGTTCGATAATACACCAATCTGCAAAGAGCTTGGCACTGGGTTCCTACACTTTCTGAAAGATAAAATTCTCAAGCACTTTCAAGGTCCATGGTCAAGTTTTTCCAGCACCATACATTTGTGGTAAAATCTATATTTAAAACAATGTTATTGGTATTGGTGGGGGAAAAAAGACTTTACATTTTAGTAGACCTTCCCATCATTATAGGCAAAATTTCTATTCTAACTTTATTTAAAGAAAGAAATGAGACATCTGCTTTTTTTTTTTTTTTTTTTTTTTACATTTTTAGCTAAGTATGTTTTAGTTTAACAAAGCTAAAAGCCGGAAACACTGCAACAATAAGGGTGTTGGTGCTTCCCACTTTATGCACTTTTAATCAGACCTGGATCATAGTGATCACAGGCTGTTATTCACACAACCACTTTATTTATCTGTCTATTTCTACGTCTCAGAGTCTGTGTATCAAAAGTCACAGACACGGAGTGGGAGAAGTTTGGATCTGGTTCCGAGGACGTGCAATTATCCAGATGTGTCCACTGTATAATTCTAAGCATTTTCAAGCACTTGATTTAAAATTCAAGCATGTTCAGCGCCTTGAAAACACATTAGTGAAATTCAAGCATTTTCAAGTATTTCAAGCCTGTTGGCAAAATAAAATAGATCTCCAGATACATTCATTTACCTTTTTGGGATCCATGTTGAACTTCTTGCGACCCATGGCCATCTGCTTGTTCCTCTGCATGTTTATTCTGTAAGCACAGTTGTAGCGTCAGGCGGATGAAGCTGCGGTGGTTTGGGCCTTCGTAATGGCATCGTTAACATCCACTCAGCCAAATGCATTTGCAAATGGCGCCGAAGGGCGTTAAAAGCCCGAGGCTTTAAAAGAGGCACGCACCATCCCAATCACATCTCAGACTCTCGGAGGAACAAAGGAAGACAATGACTTGGTATTACTGCCCTGACGTGAGTTAAAGTGGGCATGGGGTGGTCCGGGTGGGATCACATGCCATGTATGGTGTATATCATAGGAGGAATTGGCCTGGCAATGTGAGTTGCCCGCTCTCAGACCACGTGGTTCGTTGTGGCGTTCCAGGAAATCCTGAAATCCACTGTTGAATCACACACTTTGACTCAAACTGGCATTAATAATTGACACGCCTCCTCATTGAATATTTAAACGGGGCGATGCTAAATAGAAAGTAAAGGGTGAGGGGGGTGTTAGGTGAGAAAAAGAAAGTGCCAGAAAAGAACATGTTTTTTCAGTTTTTTCAGAAAACAAAACTATTGGATAGCATATCTACATAGAGAGGGACACGCCCACCAGGCCCACTCTCAGAGAGGGACACGCCCACCAGGCCCACTCTCAGAGAGGGACACGCCCACCAGGCCCACTCTCATCTGAACAACAGTTTCTGATTCTTGCAGGATGTATCCGATCTAGAATCAGTACAGAGCAACAACAAAATGAAATTCATCACGAAAAAAGGAAAGAAAGAAAGTATGTGCTCGACAAACAAGTGTGTTTTGACCAATAAATGTTCAAGTGATATTATCATGTTATGTATTGTGCGTCTCTTCTTATTTTGAAAAATAGTACGCATGTGGCAAAACCTAATATAAAGTGATTTCCACAGAAATGGTACATGGTTTAATTGGGACAAGCCCACCACACCAGGTTTCTTCAGAATAACGGTTTCTGGTTCTCGTGGAATCTGACAGTTTTTTAATAATTTTTATTTTTAATAATTAAAATTTAATAATTTTACAATTTTTAATAATTAGACCAACTAGTTACTAGAGCTGAAATTATCCAATCCCAACATGTTGCTTTTCGAAGTTACGGTCTTTTGTTTAGCGATTTAACGTAGCTGTCTCACTTTCCAATTGGAAAATTGTTCTTTGCGGAAAAAAAAAAAATTAATAAAAACAATTTTGCTAGGGTTTTTTTTTTTTTTTAACAAAAACAAAGAAGTAGTCTCACCTTTCTTGAGTAGAACCAAGGCTTTCGATCTCATTGGTCACTTTTGCTATCTCATCCTTGATTCGCTATTAAAAAACAGAAGAGGAGGAGTTTAAGAAAAGCTGCACACTCAAGTCTTTCTCAAAGTCAACCAGCCACAGGAAGTGATGTAATATAGAAAAGCATCATAAATCATTTGATTATCAGCGTCCATCACGACCCTGTGTGACCCCTCTATTAGATAGCCAAGAAACAACCAGATAGAGGAGAAAGAGACGAAAGACAAAAAGACGATTGTGACAAGAGCAATGTTTGGGTAAGTTATATTAGTTAAACGCCCCTTTAGTGGGTTTAATACTTAAACAAAAATACATGCATATTTATTACATATTTGCTCAAAGTAGTCCCTTATTCTTTTTTCTTATTATTTTATATTAAATATTTATTATGCTGCATCTCTTAGTTGATTCAAATAAGATAAACAAATGTGCCACAATAAAAAAAAAAAAAGAAACAATGTTTATTAAAGGCCAACTGTTGCAAGTAAACGTGGGCAAAAAAGGTGCTTGGATTTCAGCAAAAGAAAATTAATAATTGTATTAAATAATAATAAACATAAAAAAAAAACGAATTGACACTCAGCTCTACGTTCTTCATTTCCCTGTTGCTTCAAACATAATTTTAGCCATTGAAATCACCAATGTAATCTAGAAATAAATCTACATTGTGATATTCAATAATTATTCATCTCACTTGAAATTTAAAGAAAACGTAGACAAATTATAACGTTTAACACATGCGGTCCGAGTCTAATGTTTTCAATCATCTAGTCGAATGTCCAATATTTAAATATTTATACAGCTTCTTTTGTTTCTGCATATTGTAAGACTAACAACGATACTCTGAGATTGACAGGGATTATGCACTTATTGTTCATCACTCTGATAGTAAAGCGTAATTTGAAGAAAACGATAGTCAATACATCTCCTATCAGTGGAGTAATAAAGCTTTCTGCAATCCATCCTTCAGGAACAGCTCGAGCGCAGATCGATAGGACTCAGATTACACACACACACACACACACACGTGTACCCTACATCAGCGCCCGACACACTTTAACATCCGGCCGATGCGTGTTCTGCGCCTGTCTTGTGGGTCTCGCGCTCTCACAGCTCTTTGTTAAAGCGATCAATGGGTTCTAGAGAGGATAATCCCCAGAGGTCAAACCGGTCCAGGAGTCGAGAGCCGGACACCACACGCCAATCCCGTAATCCACCAGTGATACAGACCCAAGAAACCGTTTAAAAAATAGTTTTTCTTCAGGAGAGTCTAAGAATAGTTTTATATAGGATACTCTGACCATACAACAATCTAAATAATCTAAAATAATCTAAAATGTGGACTTTTTTTGTCTTAGAATCGCTTTATTTTTGTCCAAAGATGGAAATAATCTGCCACTGTGAGAGACGGGAGTAATGGTTTCAGAGCAAAGTTAAATCTAACTTTACAGACAAGATGAAGACTTCGCATTAAAAAGGATGCGTTATGCATTAAAGACGCATGAAAGAAAACAAATGTTGATAGAGTATTTGAAAGGGACAGGTTTGAACATATGGACATGAGTTATTGATGTAATATAATATACTATATTATAATATTATAACTTAAAACTTATAAAATATTATGATCCAATATAATATAATCCAATATAATATCATATATTATACATGATATAAGGTGATGAGATAATGTATGCGCAATTATTTATCTATTTATGTGTGTGTGCGTGCATGCACAACATAATAAATGAGGGATCATTTTAGCAGATCATTATATTTTAATTTTTAAATGTATGTTTCTGGGATTCATTGGTAATGAAATGACAAATTGTGCAGGACAAATATTATTGTCTGCATAGTAATTTTAAATAATAATTTCAGTGAAACTGGAGTAATTGTTAAATGATATAAACAGGGAAGCGCACGGGGAGAAATTAAATACACGTCCAAACTTCTCCCAACTCATTTTCAAGCACCAAGTTGTTTTTAGCTTTTTCTTTTTGAATAAAAGTTCCAAATAAACGCACTAAAATTAAACCCACTAAAGACGGGATGATGCCGTGGGCATGATGATCTGGTTATGATCGCGAGTGTTTCCAGGCAACAACTGCCATTAGAGTAAGATGTACACAAGCGGCCCACACGTCCCTTCCCTTTCGCCATATCGGATTTGGTTTCCTGGCAACAATTGGGAACTTTCCGGCAGGATGGTGAGAGTCCGTCAGGAAGACTGTCCACATCCATCCGGCCACAAACTGGTCACGTGACATCATGAAACGAAAAGTTAAAATTAAAATATTAAATGTAATCATTTGATGTAATGTAAATTTATTAAACTTCTGCTTTTAGTGTAAAACATGCAAAAGTTGATTAAAAAGAAATAAACTAATCAGATGGTAAAAATTGTTAAAAGTTACAAACTTTAGCAACAGTTCATAAGCTAACACACACAGACAGACAGATACACACACAGTTTGTCAGACACACACACAGTTTGTCAGACAGTTCGTCAGACACACACACACACACACACACAAATAATGCATAAACAAAACTACACCCCCACACACACAGAGTCAGACAGACTTACACACATACACACAGAAACACACACGCAGTCATACAGACACGCAGACAAACATGCAGACAATGATGCAATAACACAACGGCACAAAACACACACACACACACAAACAAGTTTACAACCCCCCACAGAGACAAACTTACAAAAATACACAAGAAAAAAAAAAGAGGAAAAAAAAAAAAAAAGAGTAAAGAAAAAATGTTTTAAAGTGGAATTAGTTTACTCTGTAAGACGACTTGAAACATGCCCTATTTTCTCGAAACAAGCAAATCTTTCACTCTTAATTCTAAAAATCGTTCACTCTTAATTCTAAAAATAGTTCACTCTTAATTCTAAACTAGTTCGTTTATCTTGTACGGACAACAAAAAAACAAGCTTTTTAGTCTAATTTCAAGCATTTTTTGCTTGTCAGGAATTAATTTTTTGCAGTGCACAGACAGTCAGAAATCACACACTCTCACACTGGCGAAGCGACATGGGGTGTGTGACTAGTGTAGTCAGCTAAAGTCCGTCTGGATCAGCAGAATAATGTCTGCGCAGCATCGGCTCAGTGAACAGGAACAGAACGTGTTGGGCTCAGACACCTCCGCTCCAAAACCCGCCGGATAAAAACCTCCGATCATTACTAATACACGAGCCTGAGACCTTCCCGTCTAGTCTTTCACTTAACCACACACACACACACACACACACACACACTGGCTTCACTCATGACACTCCTCACACAGATCATGAGACCAGAAGCTCCATCAGTCTCTGGGGAGCCCAAAGGCAGCCTTGTACAGTCTTCCAGGTCAGAGGGAGGATCACATGACTCTTCACTCCATCCTCTCTCCCTCATCATGACCTCACATCCCCACTCATGTGAAGAAGAGACAGCTCTCCAACGCTCCAGTTAGCTCGTCCTCTACTCTCTGTCTGCGTCACACACACGTCACAGAAGGTCTTCACACACTCCACACGAGAGTAAAAAAATAAGCTTAAAAACGGATGCGATGGCACCTCTACTTACAAAATTAATTTGTGCCGAGACCTGTTTCGTAAGGCAAAACATTTGTAAGGTGAGACACAATTTGAATGTCGATGTGCTAATCCGTTCCAAGCCTTTCAGACACTTCTTTTTTTAATAAATGATAAAATAATAACTGTATAATAACTGTAATGAAAAACAGTTATTAAAAAAAACTAAAATTAGCAATGGGGACTGAAGCAAAAAATAACTTATAATTAATAATTGAACTTATAACTTGAAACTTTCATTAGTAGAGACGTTCGTAAGTCGAGGTACCACTGTATAGGATTCAAAACAATGTGATGTTTTTTTTATTCCGTGAAACAAGGAATGTAACGAAAACTTTGAGGGAAAAAGAGAGACCAATAAAGAGAATTAAATGAGGTGAGTTTGTCAATATGGCCACAAGGGACTGTATCAAAGTCTGGGTGGCCACTAGAAAATAAAGAGATGAAGAGAAAATGACAAAGGAAAAACAATCCATCTTCTGTAAATGAAAACGATTCACCATTTGTAAAAAAAAAAAAAAAACTGGTTTCCATGGTGTCACGTCAAACACTAAATGCTGCAGGTCAAGATAACCGCAAAAGATTTGATTGATCAAAGCCTTTAAAGGACAAAAAGCCAGTTTGACAAAAGAATTACTGGCATTGCAGTGACGTAATAGAATCAGCATAATTGAATTTGCTGGACTAGAGTTGCACCATCTGCTCTGCAGGATGAGCGTCCAGCTGTTAGGGTCTCCTGCCACAGTGGGACGTCCTGGGGGCGGAGACTGTGAAGGCGTGTCTGGGGTGGAGTCACCTGTATGTCCTCCAGCAGCTCCTCTTTCCGCCGCCGGATGTTCTCCAGCTCCTGCTTCTCCTCCGGGGTCAGCTCGTCCGCCGCTGAGATCAGGAACAAAGAAACACTTTCAGATGCACAAACATACACCTTAAAATTCTAATTATGCTTATAGTTTACAGTCTCTTTTTTCTATAATTTTTTTTTACTCTTTTCTACTTTCATTTTCTGGCTTTTGCATATATGGTAAAAAAAAAGAAAAAAGAAAAAAATCAAGCAAGGCCTAAGAAATGTGGAACTACCACCTTAGGAATTAGTGGTTAATAAATCTAAATTGTTAGTAAATCAAATTAATAACTGCTTGATTTAATTAGAATGTATTTCAGTAATCAGAAAGTCTTTAAAAGGGTGTGCTAATATAAAAAAAATATATAATAGTTTTTTAATATATATAATATATATAATATAAAATATTTTTTAATTTTGCAAAAGTTAAATTGTTAATCATTTATTTTACACATATTTTACTGTTACATTGTTTCTTTTTGTATTTTATTTATTTGGCTTTATTGTTTGTTTTAAGTTGCTGTTACATATTTGCTTTCTATATTTATCGGTTTCTTTTTTTGCTCTCTAAAGTTCAGCTTTTTAGCAAGATTTGTATTATTAGTAATTAGCCTGTATAATAATATAATTAATAATAAATTGTATTTATTTGGTGCCTTCGAGACCCACAAATTCTTTCAGAAGATGACTCCACGCATGTTGTACAACCTTCAATACATAGTAAAACGTATATTAAAAAGAAACCATTCGCTGTCAGCGCTTGAAACTAAGTCCTTATATAAAGATTTATCTTTTTTAGCTCTTCATAAATCACAATGACCAGAAACCGCGCTACAGATGCAAATGTTTCATACTTTGCCTGAAAACAGTAGGCAATTTATAGAATGTCGGCATTTCACACGTTGCCGATAACATTTGACTGTGATTAATTATTTATAATGCCATTAGAAAACCCAAAATGTCTTTTTTAAAGGGCAAACATCAAGAGTCTTTTGAAGGAAACTGGACCTTAAATCATCAAATTATCTCAGATCCGTTCTTTTCTCCAGCAAACAAAAAGCACAAGTGTGTAACGCCAAAGGCATTTCAACTCTTCTGGTTATTGGATCGGCTGACCCATCTCAAACGCTGACCTTCACCTTTCATTTGACCTCATTTACCCCTCTCAGGTGGTCCGAGTTCCAGCCTGACCCCGCATGACCCCTGCACAGACCTCATCACTGACCAAAGCAAATCACAAACACCGCATCATTCCTTTCCATATTGGATCTGGTCCAAACATTCCTTTAAAAAAAATGAATGAGAAGTCCAACTTCTTAATTGCAACTTTATTAAAATATTTAAGTGTAATTAATAACACAACATTGTTTTTGTGTGGAGCCCGTTAACCAATCAGAGTCGGTCAAAATAAAAATGAAGACAAAAATGAGAAAAACAAACAGAGGACCGAAGTGGTTAAATATTACTTTTATTTTAAAAGCTTAAACAATTGCCAAATAAATTGATTGGCACGGCCCAACGAGATCCCACAGCAATAGATCAGAAAGCATTAAAGACCACGAGGTTCCGGCTCCATTAGCTGATGAGTGTGTGACGCTCCCTTTCCAAAAACTGACACTCAAATCCCGTCCCAAACCAGCAGGTTCTTCATTTCAGAGAAACCCCCAGCAGGAGCCCATCACTCTCAGGCCGAAACGGGTGTAATGGGCGTCTTACAATATTAGTTGGGTTAGAGGAATTGGAAAAAAAAAGAAAAGAAAAAAATCAATAAGCTCTAATGAATTTAAATATTTATAAAGTCCCAGTGAACACATTTTTGATTGACTTCTTTAGTGAAAGGTGAAGAAAAGCCAATCCAACCCATGACCCTACGTAGGTGCACCGATAGCGCTGTTTTGGAAAATTAAAAGCATGTTGTATGCAACATATTATAGAATAAATATAAATTACAAAGTATATTATACATATTTCACAAGTAAGAATAATCAAAAAAAAAAAGAAATTTAGTGAACGTGCAACTCAAGTGTTTATTTTTTCCAGTTTGTCGTCAACTCAACCGCTTTGGACAGCACAGGGGACATTAATAAAAAATCTTTATTATATATACTTTATATAAAATAATACTTTATTAAACTGACAACAGTTTTCTCTCTTCTAGCATTAGTTTGCTGCAGCGTGAGTTGTGTTGGTTTTGAAGCAAGCTCTTTGCAATCGTTGTCGTGTTTGTATTTTAGGGGTTTAATTAATTTACTTGTGTTAAAACGCGGTAAATCTGGACAATTTCGTTGAGCACAATTTGCAGTCCGCGTTTGTTTTGAAGTGTTCATTCACGAACGATCACTATCGGTATCGGTGCATCCCTAACCAAAGCAGACGGTCCTTCTGCTATTCAGATCTGTTCACACTTGGAGATGAACTGGGGAACATTCATAACTAGAATTCAAGAACCACAGTGTTTGTTTATTCAAAGAACAAGTTCCACATTGATAAAGAACTTCCAGACTGGCCAGTTGAACAGCAGATCCATAATACTGAACGCAGGCTGGAAGAAAGCTGAAGCGTGGGGTTAACAGCGTGACTGTTCTCAGGTCAGCCATGAGTCAGCACACACACACACACACACACACACACACACACACACACACACACACACCATCTCTCCTCTCCTGAACAAGGCGGAAGAAGAGAGAACGTGTACTGATCCCAAAATCAACTTAAACTGTTGCAAACTGCATAATTGTTGATACTTTTCCCATTGTTTGTTTTATATTATATTTTGTTTTATATTCTACAAAACAAGGATGAAACATCTGTTATTTATGAATAATATTTATTTAATATAAATAATGGTATTTTCGCTACCGTTTCATAAAAAAAGAACGATCAAAAAACGATATTCATCCATTTATTGTTGTTCATCAGATTGAACTGGTCTTGAACAGAAGCAAAATGTACATGAAAAATATCAATCAGGTTTTATTGTTGACTTTTCCCGAATGTCCGCAAATGTTGCACTTTTTAACATTAATAAATTGTAAAAAAAAAAAAAAAAATCTTTATATTTTTTTGGTTTGTTTTCCGAGCCGAACTGGTCTCGAACAGAAGCAACTGAACTTTTTGAGTCCATCCATCAAGATTTAAAGTTCAGACCTTTTTCCTGATATTGGTTGTCTGAAGAATCAGTCATTTCTAGCGGTAATAACAAAAACAATTTCTCAGAGATTCGTGGGGAGACTGTGGAGAAGAATCTTCTTGAGATGAAGAGAATGATTGTTTTGTGTGATGGAAAAGCAAAAGGACACACGCCGAGATCTGTTCATTAATGATTCCTTCATTTGAACCGATCTTTAAAATAGCTCTCCTCAGAGTACGACTTCTTCATTATATGTTGATTGAACGGAGAAGAAGTGAGAAAGCGAGAGATAGAGAGAAATAGAGGGGGGGGGGGTGAGAGATATTGAGAGAGAAAAAAGAGAGCTATAATAAAGAGAGAGTAAAAAAGAAAGATAGAGAGAGACAGAGATAGAGAGGAGAAAGAGAAAGAAAGAGAGAGAAAAAAAAGAAAGAGAAAGAGGGAGAAATGAAAAAAAACAGAGAGTGATAGAGAAAGAGAAATAAGACAGAGAGTAAAAAAGATATGGAGAGAGAGAGAGAGAGAGAGAGGGAGAGAGAGAGAAATAAAAAGAGAGAGAAAGAGACAGTAAAAAGAAAAAGAAAGATATTGAAATAGTGAGAAAGAGATGGAGATAAGAGAGATAGAGAAAGAGAGAAAGCAAGAGAGAGTAAAAAAGAAAAAGGGAGAAATAGAAAGAGACAGAGAAAGAGAGAGAGACAGAGAAAGTAGGAGAGAAAGCTGGAGAGATTAAAGAAAAAGAGAGCTAGAGAGATGGAGAAAGACAAAGAAGAAAAAGAAATAGATAAAAGAGAGAAATAGAGTTAAAAAAAGAGAAAGAGGGAGATCTACAAAGAGCGAGATAAAGAGAAAGAGACAGAGAGATAGAGAAAGAGAGTGAGATAGGAAAAGAGACAGAGAGTGAGCGAGACAATGACCAAAAGAAAGATAGAGTGAGTCAAACCCTGTTTTTGTCTGATGTCAATGAACTGAATTTAGTTTGTGAACGAAAGAAACAAAATTACTCCACAGAGGGACTGATAGAATATCAATGTTCGGCTTCATCACTGCGAAACAGAAGAGCACTAGAACGTCTTCAGGCTCATTTCCGTCATTCATAGTTTCGGCACAATTCACACCGACAAACGGAAAAATCAAACTCTGCGTTGTCCAGCCGAGAATCACTGGTCAGGAAGCGTCTACCAGCAGATGTATTTATAAACTCCACACTGCAGATCCAGCGAGTGTCACATCATCTGCTGACCTCAGGGCTGACTCAAGCTGAACCATGCCAACGCTGCCCTTTGATTTCCAACTCAAATGTTGGGCATTGCTCACAGACGCTGACGTGACGTGCCGGTGATGTCATGAATCTAATGGGTGCTGTAGACCATGTGAGGAAGCATCTAGAACATCTAGCCCGGCTTTTAACTGGCAGTAAAAGAGGAGAGCATATCTCACCAACCTTAGCAGCACTTCATTGGTTACGTTTTCCAGAAGATTTTAAAATAGTTTAATTTGTCTTCTGCTCCTAAGTATCTGGCTGACCTCCTCCATCCTCATACCCCATCACGCTGCCTCATGCCAGCAGAGCACTCGCTCACGGTGGTGCCTAAGAAGAAACTTAGGGGTGACCGAGCTTTAATGTTGTCGGCCCAAAGCTGTGGAATGAGTTATGGAATTTGTCTTCAAGTGTCTACGTGGTTCTGACCTCCTCCAGCCTTATACACTTGGTTCAGCAGACCACTCGCTCTTGGTGGTGCCTGAGACTAAGAAGAAACCTAAGGGTGGCCGAGTTCCGACTCACTTCTGGTTCTTTAATTCCCCTTAAAAACACACTATTTTCCCTTGGCGTTTTAAACCAGTATGAGGCTTTTTTTATCCTTGTTTTCTGTGTTTTTAAGTCTACCTACAATGGTTTTATTGGTCGCGTACAGCACTTTGGCCAACATTTGTTGATTTTAAGGAGCTTTATAAATCGAGCTGAGATCGCACTGAGATCTTTAACACACAAGGCAGCCCACTGAGGTGGATCATGTGACTCGGGCCGGACGTCATCGGAAGCGTCAGCTCTCCACACACTCACGGCGGCGTCATCGCAGTCACGAAAAACACAGCTCAGCAAGAACTCACACAACAACTAAATCTAGTCCACACTCGGGTATGGAATTCATAGAAATAAAAAAAAAAAACTTCATTGCTTCATGTGTCAGATCATAAATCAATTCATTAAAATGTCGATTGGATCTGATGCAACAGACTTGGATAGATCAGGTTCCGCTATTGCTCTGACCAATCGCAGGGTTGCATTTACGCCGGCGGAAACCAGTTTCTGATGAGAAGGTTGGCGTAAACCATCAGAAACTAGGATTATGACAGTTTACGTCGGCGAAAACTGGTCTTATATCTCTGGTGAAGAAACCAAAGATTTGTGTTCAAGTTATAGTCGATTGTGTTACAGGGAACTTTAAAACATAAATATACTGCATAAAGCCTGCATACAGATTACATTATATTTATAATTATATTTCTGCAATTATATTTCTGGAAGAATTAAGGTTTTTTAAAACACGTTTTTAAAGGATGACTAAGACACACATCACAATATTAAATGCTGATAAATTGTGCGCATTTGACAATCTGTAGAGGAAAGATGAAAGCTAAACATCTACAATTTGTTTTCATTTCTCTTTTCTAGAAAACCTACTAGATTGAGTCAGTTTATTTATTTTGACACTTTCTTGTCTTGGGATTCCTCATTTCGACACATTTTCAAGTTCCAGTCTTATTTAAAAAATG
>MU204446.1:25538871-25580465 GCA_017309775.1 Paedocypris sp. Pulau Singkep | reverse complement strand
CTCTCTCTCTCTCTCTCTCTCTCTCTCTTTCTCACTATCTCTAGTCTCTCTCTCTCCCTCTCTCTCTCTCACACACTCTAGTCTCTCTCTCCCTTCTCTCTAGTTTCTCTCTCCTACTCTCTCCCTCTCACTCAGTCAGTCACTCCCTCTCTCTCTCCCTCCCTTCTCTCTAGTTTCCCTCCCTTCTCTCTCTCTCTCTCTCTCTCTCTCTCTCTAGTTTCTCTCTCTCTCACTCACTCACTCCCTCACTCTCTCTCTCGCTCTCTGTCCTCTTCATCATTCTCTGTCTCTCATGCACACTCTCCTCCGTAACCCACTCTTGTTAATTTCTCTCCCTCACTTTACTTTCTTTCTCTTCTTTCTCTCACATTCTTCTCACTCACTCATTCACTCACTCTCTCGCAACCCACTCTAGTCTGTTTCTCTCTTCCTCCATCTCTTTCGCACTCACTCACTCCTCGCTCCCTCCCTCTCTCCCCCGTAACCCTCTAGTAACAACTCTAGTCTCTTTCTTTCTTTCTCCCTCCTCTTCTCTCCTTCCTTCTCTCTCTGTCACCTCCCCGTCTCTCTCTTACACTCCTCTCTTGTTAGCCACTGTAATCTCTCTCTCCCTCTCCCTTCTCTCCCCGTTTCTCTCTCATACACAATCTCGGTCTCTTTTTTTGTCCCGCTCCCCCCTTCTGTCTCACTTTCTCTCTCTTGCTTACTCAGTGTCTCTCTCTCTCTCTTTCCTATTGTAACTCTAACCAGTCAATTTATCTCTCTCACTCACTCGCAGTTTCTATATGTCTCTCGCTCTCTTGCTGTCTCCCTCTCTCTTTCTCTCACAGCCCCCTCTCACTCACTCGCTCTGTCATGTTCTCAATCTCTTTCAGTAAGTCTCCCTGTCCCTGTCACTCACTCTCTCTCTCTCTCTCTCTCTCTCACTCGCTCTGTCATGCTCTCAATCTCTTTCAGTAAGCCTCTCTCTCTCTCTCTCCCTATTTTCTCCGGTCTCGGTCACGTGTTTGTGTTCTAAACTCTCCAGTGAGGCAGGAGTGATGTACACGGACATAAGCAGGTTCTCATTAACACCTCCCAGAATTCCTCCGCACTCACTCCCACCGGCGAGGACGGCGCTTTAGTCATCCCGGGCATCCGTGCACTGCGTGGTGTGAAGGGCACGTATATGTTTACTCACAGCGTAATCACCCATAGCAGCTATAAATGATGCCCGCAGTCAACACAACCTTCCACTGGCTCACGCTTTACTCACAATACCACTCATGAATTGATTCATCATAAATCAATCACAGAAGTTATTGGAAAATGTTGAACGTCATGTAAAATGGCCAGTGATGGTCCTGGTTTAATTCTAGAAATGTTCCCAGTAATTCTAAACGTACACTTACAGTATTACGCTTATAAAGATTCTGTATTTCAGGACTGTAGGGACCAATCACCTATTTCGAATTTTAGATGTCGATCCATTTGTTCTTAAATTAATCCTATTTTTTCATTTCTAAAAAATTTATTTCTTTCAATTAAAATAGCAAGTATGCAATTTAATAAACTGCTATTGTTTATAGCAAGCAACCAAATGTGGCCCGTGGGCCGGACAGACTTGACCAAAAGACTAAACATGGCATGTGGATCAAGTCAAGTTTGATTTATAGAGCACGGGTATAACCCAATCGTAATTGATCCAAAGTGGTTTACATGCTTTTCTGTTGTGCTTTGAGTAAAACTGAAAGTGATAAAACAAATACACATGAAATAACAAGCGATTTTGGAAATGGACCAATAGACCAAATGTGGCCCGTGGGCCTGACAGACTTGACCAAAAGACTAAACGTGACACACGGTCCGAATATACTTGACCAAAGAACCAGACTTTCTTCAACCATCTGAGCCACACTGTCCATTCGTTCTTCATCCTGTCATTCTCCTTCCAGCACAGTGACTTCACCCTTCCATCACAAGATCACAACCGTTATTTTTGCTTAATGGACAAAATAATTTGCTTCTTGGTTCAGGGAAATCCTGTATAAGGACGGGACGTCTGGAAAATGCTGACTCAGTGTCGATCATGTGTTGAACAGTGACTGTGAATTATTATTTGCTGTATTTTAATTAAATTACTTACAAAAGACGTGATTTATCCATCGAACCATAAACTCTGTGATCAACTCACTGATCCCTCAAAAAAGAAATATCTCTATTAATCCTTCACTTTTTAAAACCCATGTTCTACTGTATTACTATTCTTATTTAACCATTTTACACAACTTACACGACCATTTTAATGAAGAAAGAAGTTTGAACTTTTCAGACGTTTCTTCACCGTCTCTGTGATTCTAAACCACCATTAGAGTTTCTTTTGAACATTTCAGTCAATCGCTTTAAATAAAGTGTGAAATCAACGTTTGAACGTAAAAATGTCAAAAAGCTGAATTTGGATGTAAATATTTTTCTTTTTTTGTTATTTCTTTTCTATTATTTACTATTCCATTTCCTATCTTTAAATCATATTTTGGGCACAAAATAATGATATAAAAGAAAATAGTTTCATCTAGTGTAAAATATAATGTTTTAAAAACTTTGTATAAACCTGGTGAGACCTATTATATTATAATATATTATATCATATTATATTTAATAATTTGTCAGACCTTTATTTTTCATAAAAAAGAACAACAACAACTTAAAAAGAGAAACGTTCATGACCTTAACCTGCTAAGTATGCTGCTATGAGAAATTATAAATAGACATATTACACCACCCTAAAAGTGTGGAAATTGTGTTAAAGAAAGTTAAGATCTGCAACTTTCGCGTGACAAAGGAATGAGGAATCGTGTCATTGAATGGAAAAATAGCAACATCGTGACACTTCTTCTTCTCACTTCCACAAAAAAAGAAGAAACCTCTGTTCCCAACCAGGACATCAGCAAAAAAGACATTTCAATAGAACCCATAACTTTCAATAACTCACTTCAGTTGAGTGAAACCTGCTGGACTGGGATTCAAACCAACATACTAACCACTATGTCACTAAGATATAAAAGAAATATTTTTATTATTGTCATTCTTATTATTATTATATGTATGTACTTATTTATATTCTTTATTTCTCTCTCTCTCTCTCTCTCTCTCTCTCTCTCTCTCTCTCTCTCTCTCATTGTTAAATGCAATTTCCCAGCTGTGGAGCAAATACAGGTATTTCTATTTAATTTTAACACTACTGTATTCAGCGGTTTCAAAAAATGAAGCGTCCCAACAGCGCCATCTGTTAGACTGAAAAGTCCACAGTCCATTCACAAACACTCATTTCCAAGATAACGGTTTTATTATGTGGGTTTTGCGTCAAAGCGGCGCCATCTACAGACCAATATATTGCAAAAAATAACAACACAAGTCTAACAGTATCTGTAAATAATAATAACAAAGTCTCAGTATGTATTTATACACAATTTACTTTGTTGTTGTTATTATTGTGTTGTCAAATTTAAAAAAAAATTTGAAAGAATTGTTTGTCATTTTGGAAAGCAGACAGACAGACAGACAGACAGAAAAGCCTAAGAGTTGCACCTCACTGATAAATGTCATTCATTTCTGCAAAAGTGCAACGAATTTTTTTTTTTATAATATATAATATAAATCACTTACACTAATGGATTTTAATGACTAAACACTTTTTTCATAGGCGACAAAAGCGAGTGTTTTGTCAGAACGTTTAAAATAATTACAGCTCATAAAAGGTGCTGAGTCGGCGTGTTGTCACGTTGAAGTGACAGAGCAGTGAGACAGGCGGAGGTGAAGCAAGGACGGACGGAGCTTTGCCACGTCGCGTGCGGAGGTGTGAGACAGATACGTAATCGCAAGAGACAGTGACGACCTTGTCTTGACATTTCAAGTTTACTTAAGCCAGTAATGATTAAGTATAAACCTCCACCACCACAGTTCAACACACACACACACACACACGCAAACACACACCAGTCAATCTATCTATCTATCCATCCAGCCACCTATCCATTTATTCATCCATCTATTGTCTATCCATACATCCATCCATCCATCTATTTATTCATCATCCATCTATGCATCCATCCATCCTATCCATTCATCTCAATCTATCTATCTATCCTATCCATCTATTTATTTATTCATCATACTTCTATCATTCCATCTATCTATTCATCCATCTATCCATCTATCCATATATTTATGTATTCATCATACATCTCATTCCATCTATCTATCCACCTCTATCTAGCAGTTTGTCTTGCTATCTCTTTCCCTAAAATGTCTTTTTTTTCTGTATTTCTAATATGTAACCTGTCTGTACTTACGTCCATCCGTCCATTTATCTTTCTCTAACCTGTCTTTTTTCTGTATTTATCATTATATAACCAGTCTATTCAGCCATCCTTCCATTGGTCTTGGTCTTTCTCTGTCTGCTGTATATCTGTATAACCTGTTGTGTTTTCAAACCTATTAATTTGTGTATATGTCTGTGCATACATTTATTCATTCATTATCCATCCATCAGTCTGTCTGTCTCACCTCTATGTATCACCAATCTAAATGGAACTAACACAGTATATCCATTAGATTAAGAAGAGTACAATGACTATGATCACCAAGACTTACTTTGAAATAACGACTTTTATCAAATTATTGTAGTGCATGTTTTCGTGTAAGCTATATAAATACGTTTTTAATATATCATAACAACCTCATGAAACGACACAACATTTGAAACATCGCATATAAGCTCAAATGAAGCTGAAAAGGAAGGAAAACAATGGCGTGAGTTCCTGTTGTGTGATGAAGCTGCACAAACCGTTACACAAAATTACCTTCTGATGAAGGTAACGAGCGTTTCCACACACACACACACACACACACACACACACACACACACACACACACACACACACACACACACACGTTTATCACAGGAAATCCTGTCACGCAGGAAATCCTGTCACATTTCAGCTCTGCTCTCATCAAACACACGTTCTGATCGCCGTTTCAGCACAATTACAATAAATAACGTCACGACTTACAAACATCAAAATGAAGTGAAGAATAAAAAAATCATGTTGTCGAGGCAACAGCAACTGTAACGTGGTTTGGATGCTTTTATCAATTAACATGCTGAAATTGTTTTACCTTTTCCAGTTTAACGCCAAAACATTATATAGAGTTTTGTGGTGATATAGTAAACATCACGAAACTGAATCGCGTTGATAGAGATAAACAAAAGTCGTTTATGTTTACTATTATTCAGCGTTGCCTGTTGCGTTGCGTACTTTCGCCAAACAGTCAAACGTTTCAGTGCTTTAAATATGCTTTTCTAAAAGGATCTTACTGTATTTGTCTCCTTCCATCGTTCACGGGCTCTAAACTTCGTTCACTTCGAACATTTTCTGCCGGTGAACGGCTCTTTTCTCGCCCGGGTCACTTCTGTTCCACACGCGACAGCTCTGATCTTCTGCGATCCACTACAACACTGACCTCAAGGGGGCGCTGTCCTTCTGTCTGTCTGTCATTTAAAAATGTATCTGTTCGTCTGTCCGTCTGTATATACAGTATTTGTTCATCTGTCTCGTCATCTCTCTTTCTCTCTCTCTCTCTCTGTGTCTCTCTTTCTTTCTCTCTCTCTCTCTCTCTCTCTCTCTCTCTCTCTCTCTCTCTCTCTCTCTCTCTCTCTCTCTCTCTCTCTCTCTCTCTCTCTCTCTCTCTCTCTCTCTCTCTCTCTCTCTCTCTCTCTCTCTCTCTCTCTCTCTCTCTCTCTACACAACACACACGTGGGTTGGTCGGTGATTATGCAGGTAGGTAGGTAGGTAGATGGATGGATGGATGGATGGATGGATGGATGGATGGATAGATAGATAGATAGATTGATGGACGAATGGATGGATGAATGGATGGATGGGTGGATAGACAGACAGACAGACAGACAGACAGACAGACAGACAGACAGATAGATAGATAGATAGATAGATAGATAGATAGATAGATAGATAGATAGATAGATAGATAGATAGATAGATAGATAGATAGATAGATAGAAAGAGAGAATTTCTCTATTTCTAGTCTTTATGATTACTTTCTTTCCTCTTGATTTCCTTGTGATTTATACTGTCTGTCCAGCAGGAGTCGCTCTGATGCCGCTTGAGAAGGAAGTAAGCCTCAGAACTAAAAATCAAAGCATTAAAAAAGTAGAAGGAAAAAAAATAAAGAAACCAGAAACAAAATCTGCGTTGATTGATAAGCCGATATAACGGGGTTTAAAGCTATGGATCTTAATATATCATGATTCCATTGTGTTTAAACAGCATTTAAATTATACGTTAAACATTTGTGCAAAACAACTTGTGCAGTTTAAACCAACCAAATACTTTATATACGTGCACAATGTACTGATGTATAAGATTAGTTCAGAAGCCTTTGGTTTTTATTGTAGTGTTCGGGCCAATTGAAGATGTGTTTGTTCTGGGGATGCAAAAAAAATTCTGGGCTCCACACACACATTTTTGAAATAGTTTCCTCGTTAAGTTCCACCACAGACACTAAATTGCTTTTGTCTGTTCAGCAAACCGTCACCGATTGAACAGCAGATGAAGCCGCAGTGTTTTTTCCCATCACTAGACGAGTGTTTCCTCCATCTGAACAGTGTTTGACCATTAAATGCATTTTTAAAATATATTCTGCCGTTTCAGTGAACACACGAGGCCAGAGCGATGATGTCATCACCATGAAGAATCACCGCCAACCAATTTACCATGACATTTTCCAACCCTTGCTGTAATGTATTTATTTTTCCTCATTCTCTCTCTCTCTCTCTCTCTCTCTCTCTCTCTCTCTCTCTCTCTCTCTCTCTCTCTCTCTCTCTTTCTCTCTCTCTCTCTCTCTCTCTCTCTGTCAGTTTGTCTCTTTCTCTCTCTTTCTCTATCAATCTATTTCTGTCTGTTTGTCTCTCCCTTCTTCTTTCTCTCTCCCTTTCTTTCACTCTGTCCGTTTGTCTGTCTCTCCCTTTCTTTTTTCTTTTCTTTCTTTCTCTATCAGTTTATGCACCCCCCCTCTATCAATCGATCTCTGTCTGTTTGTCCTTCTCTTTCTCTCTCTCTCTCTCTCTCTCTCTCTCTCTCTCTCTCTCTCTCTCTCTCTCTCTCTCTCTCCCTCCCCCTCTCTCTCTCTCTCTCTCTCTCTCTCTCTCTCTCTCTCTCTCACCTTGCAGTGGAAACAATGAGAGCGTTCCAGCTGCAGACACAAGCTGAGAGCGGAGGAAAGCCTTTACTGCTCTTTAGAGTGAAGCAGACACAGTAAAGAGGCTTCGGTGAGGCTACAGGAGATACTGCACGACATTTCAAGTTTAGATTCCACACTCCTCTACTCCTTTTATTACTGTGTACTAGTAATACTATAGTAAAGAAATAACTAATGTGACAAGAGTATGTGCGTCTCTAGAAAGAAAGAAAGAAGGATAGACGGATGAAGAATGATAGATAGATAGATAGATAGATAGATAGATAGATAGATAGATAGATAGATAGATAGATAGATAGATAGATAGATATATAGATAGATGGATGGATGGATGGATGGATGGATGGATGGATGGATGGATGGATAAATGGATGGATGGATGGACGGATGGATGGACGGATAGATAGATAGAAAGACAGACAGATGGAAGAATGAACGGACAGACAGACGGATGGACTGATGGATGGATGAATAGACAGACAGACAGACAGATGGAAGGATGAACAGACAGACAGACAGATAGATAGAAGAGAGTGAGTGAGTGAGCGCACGCGTCTGGACGCTGAGAGTCCACCTCTGTGTGACTGTGGTGGGCGGAGCCGCGCGCAGTATTAAGGCATGAACCTGGTCTCACACGAGAGAAGAACACACCCAAAGAAGGCAGTGGAAAGAAAGAAGAAAGAAAGAGCCTGGAAAGAGCGTTAAAGAAGCGCGTCCTCTTATCACCAGCCAGCCGGAATCCCACAGCAACGCCACGCGCGCGCCCGTATTCCGCGGCAGACATCTGGACGGCGGGGGACGGCGGACTTTTCGCCATTGTTGACACTGAAGAAAACGCTCGCGCGGTGTGTTCGCGACAAGCGCGGGGAAAATGACGTGCGTCGGGAGCTGTATTGGAGCACTTGTGGTTCTGGTGCTGGTGTGGCTGGGAGAGATCGCAGATGCGTGCAGCTGTTCGCCCGTCCATCCTCAACAGGCGTTCTGCAATGCTGACGTCGGTAAGTGCGACGCGTCCCACAATTACGGACCCGTTTAAGGCTCAAGTTCGAGGCCCGGTCGTGGCCTTTCTGTGTGCAGTTGGGTCTTCTTCCAAAGTCTCAAAACAGTTCCGGAGAATGGGAGTCGTGAAAATTGGCCATGTGTGCGCGTGTGTGTGTGTGTTCAGCTCCCCGTGACCCAGAAATAGAAAAAGGTACAGACATAGGATGGATAGAGGGAGGTCACCAGTCCAGTTTCAAAATAGTTCTGGAGAATGGGAGTTTTGGCAATTGGCCGTGTGTGTGTGTGTGTGTGTGTGTGTGTGTGTTCAGCTCCCCATGACCCAGAAATAGAAAAAGGTTCAGAAATAGGATGGATTGAGGGAGGTCACCAGTCCATCAAAGGTTTGACCGTGTGGTATTTGTGCAGAAAGTAGGGACTCGGCCTTGTATAGATATGATTATTGTGAAGATTATAAATCATCATCTAATAATCCTACGAGAACAGGGAAAGTTTTCATAAAGCGCAGTTGGCGAAGATGAAGTTTCTGTATATTGTTTGCACTGAGATGTATGGAAGCATCCGCTCGACCTTTGTTTGTAGAGGTCAGAGATGAGAAACAAGACTTTAAGTTCACGATATCATCACTTCTGAAGTTTTTTTCCAGATGTTAATGGATATAGAGCAAACACACGCACCATTTATCCACTGCAGCAGAAACGAGGTAGAATCATTGAGATTTCAACAGTATTTAATGAGGCTTGATAATGTGCTTTGCCCGTTACACTCTTATCTCTGTCCTCCAACATTTGTGAGTATTATTGGAATATTTTGACACTGTGTCTATATCATAAGAAGGTAAATTGGCCTTGAGGCAGTTCAGTGTGTGAATCTTAACCTGGTTGTCTTCTGTATAGAGAATGTCTTGTACTGATCTTGAACCTAATCAATATTTATAGAATAGAATGTCTTTATCGTCATTGTATCACATGGTTACAATGAAATTGGGAATACCACTCTGTTTGGTGCAAGAAAAGGGAGTGAACTATCCAAATGAAAATCAAATATATATAGACAGAGAGAAATAGAATATAGATAGTATAACATATATAATAAATAGATTAGAATAGAATCGAATGCCTTTATTGTTATTGTATCACAGGGCTACAATGAAATTAGTATTGCTAGTGCTTTTGGTGCAAAAAGAAAGATGTGATAACGGTAAAATAAAAACACTGAATAACCAATATAAATAACTACAATATATTAAAATATCGTCCAAAGTATAAGTAACCATATACAAATATAAAATATATCTACTGTATTGTACTATATTCTACTTTCTAACTGAAGCTCTTTTCACTGTATGATTTTTCAATACATACTATTATTCAGTAAAATTATATTAACTGTTGGATTTACATCAGTGCGTTCAAAAACATCTGTTTTCATCTCTACACCACATATTAGCTGCTGTTTAAAAACATACAAAAAATACAACCTCTTCATGCCATAGCAAATCTGAATTACAGGAAATGCAAACGTATTTCCAAAATATTACACTTTTCTATTAGCAGAATGTGCCGAAATGAAGCAAAAGTTACAATAAGACATTTTCATTTGTTTTTGTGTGACTTTCAATATTTATCTGCCGGTCAATCCACTGGATCTGGTGTGAAAGTCAAACCAAAAAAGTCATTGAATCCAAAGGGAGAAAAATGGTCAATTTTGGAAAGATCTATTGGTGGGGGAAAAAAAAAAAGAGTATAATGAAGGCATCATACCATATTGTAATGTCTATTCTCCCTGGGACTTTTTTTTTGTCTTTTCCGACATTTGCCTAGTAAGATCACTGCTAGATCCAAACCCAAGATGTTCCTCAATCGTCTTACTTTAGACGTGTTTAAGTGAGCTAGTTTGATTACAGCTCTGAAGCTCCTGCAGAAACCATCCGAGAGCATCCCACATCTGGTCTACAGCAGTGCCAGAGAGGAAAAGCTTTGAAAGTCAGAGTTTTTTTTTTTTTCCAGAAAAATGCATGGCATTCTCGAGACTGTGAGAAAAGTGTAGTTTGGTCTGCCTATTCATGCCATTGCAGGTTATGAACTCGGTTTTTCAAACCAAGTGAAAATTACTATGAAGAGATTGCTTTATGATCTTGATCTGATATAATTAACAGATTAATTACTCAAAAACATCCCAGTCTCTGTATTTTCTGCCAGGACATGGTACATGAGGTCTAACTAAACCGAGTGGTCTCCTAACAGCTCCGTCATTTATCTCGCAGGTCGCTGTGATTGAGTCATACAGGGGAACAACATGCTTTCTGAAGGTCTGAACAGTGAGCGGATTGTCTGCAGATCTGGAGCTGTAACCCAAACTGTGTTTCCTTCTCATTAGCTGTCAGATTCAAACCTCGAGACGCTTTTTACAGTCGACAGAAGTGACCGAGTTTCATCGCATGCCAGTCAAGTTGGTAGATGATTCACAAGTTGGTATGGTTTCAGTCACTGGAAACTGTGAGAAGTCCTGAAGTGTAAAAAGTACCTGAAAACCATACTTGAGTAAAAGTGCAGAAACCATACTCTAAAAATTACTTAGTTACTTAGTTAGAATTTCACAAAGACTTGAGTAAAAGTCGTAACGTATCTAATATTAGAACTTACATAGTTTACATAACGTAGTTTTCATGAGGTTTTATCTCCCAATTTAGAATGTAAATTCAACACTTCATGTTTCAAAATGGCAGAACAAAATTGATTAAAATAACAAAAAAGTCTCAGTCAAACTCATGTGCTAAAAAGTGCAACCGCTAATAGCATAAAAAGCATCCAGTACCTTCAGCATCCTGCAGATGGCGATATCGTCTCGTCCGGCCAAGAAATTACCCACGGTAGAAAAAGATGCCGACTTGTTGCGCACAATCACAATGTAACAGGTAACAAGTAAAGAGTACAGACACTCAATCACAAGTCAAGTAGAGAGTAAAAGTTGCTTGTATTTCTGTATTAAGCTTATATTTGTGATACTCAGTACAAGTACAGATTAGCCAAAATACTCAAGTAACAAAGTCCATTTACCCAAGTACTTTACACCACAAAGTGAAATAAAACACCACAAAACTGAAAGCATATTGTATCATCACCGCTGAGTTATACTCATTATATATAAATTGGTCTAGTAGTACTGGAGTACTTCCATGACTTCATTGGATGTTGTGTTGTGTGTTGTCTAATATAAGGCGACCATGAGGCTATTCTCTGTCGCGTTTAAGTGAAGAAAGGATGAAGTAACTAACCCGGGTAGCTGAAAATGGAGCATAAAGGTCACATGGGTCAGAGAGACGACCAGGGTGGGGAACCAAACATTCCTGAAAAAAAAAGTGTTGGGATTCCTTTTGGGAAGCGTGAGTGGTGAGGGAGGAATAGACTGGAAGAGAAGAAGGAGCAGAGCGGGATGCCAAGTCTTCAAACAGGTAGTGCTTTGAAAAGAGCGAGCTTACCCACAATCCTCGTGTGAGAAAGACTGGAAAATGTGTTGATGGTGAGAAACGTGAAATCCAACAAATAAGGAATTGATCTCGAAAAGAAGGAATTCCAAAGTAGGAATTTTCTCTTGCTTTCCAGTGGCACGGGAGTTTGAAACGATTCTCTGTTTAATTCCCAGACGTTTGCAATCCAAGGCTTTTCTGTTTTCATTTTGATGGCTTTCGATGAAGGTTTTAACTAAACTGTGGAAATATTAAGATCTAATATATTTAATTGTAAATGTATTTTGATGGTCTCCTGTTTGTATTTTGGATTTGATTTGTAGTTTGGATTCACACACATTGAGAAACATTTAGTGAGGATTTTCATCGGTTTTAATATTTAATCTATAGTTAATATATGGCTAAAGGGAAACATATGAATTAATTAAAATGAATGACACACAATTTTACTAGATTATTTTCATCTGATACTTAATATATTAAGTGATGTAACATTTATATGATCTGATTCTAAGTGAAAATATATCTTTGTTTTTTTTTTTACTTTATTACTAAGTTCCACATGAACACAGAGTAATGTTTTTTTCGGTCAATTAAAATTCAGCCATTTAACTTTTTATTGACTTGACCAAGATTGAAAACAACCTTGATTCTTCCCGTTTTATCGATAGAATCTGTCATAAACATGAGATTACGGGGCTTTGCTATCACACTTAACCTCCATCTACCAAAGGATCATCTTGATTCGCCGTGTTTGTGTATCCAAGTCAAGCGTGTGTTGTCTTTGGCGCGCGAGATAGAAACGGCGTTATCAAGAACAGATTGTTCGTAGGAAACTTCCTAAAAACAATTACCAATTTAATCCGGTTCCAGGAAATCTTCAACTTTCTGCATGATAAGGTCACTCAGATAAACCTGGTTATGCGGCCTGCGTCAGACTGATTATGGCAGACCAACCATCACCGATAAATATAGCTGCTCTGAACCAGACCAATCCTTCACTCGTTTTGATTTAAGAACAGTCCCACCTCACAGATTCGCCCGCACACGGCCTGTGTGATAGACCACGACCAGATTGTAGAAAAATACAGCGCCACCCTCTATTTGAAGGCCACCAACAGAATTCGAATAGAACGCCACCATGACGGAAGAGTAGAATATAGAACGCCATGACAGTCAAATTGCGGCATCATTTGCATTGTTAGAGCAGTATTAACATGTACACTAATAATATCGCAAGAGGCCTTTAATCTCGCATTAGCTTTTGTAATTATGTGTTCATCATGTTAAGTCAGATTTAATGACGATAAAAGTGCAGATACATATTTATCTATGTCGCTGTTGTCAGCTGCTGGTTATTGTAGATTAGATTTTTTTTTTTCAACCAATTTTAATTGACTTTCCATTATCTAGAGTCAATCTTCAAATGTTTGTTTACATTTTCTGAGTCCTCATATTTAAGTACGTTTTCACTAACCTGTATTTTCTTGGAGGAAAATAAACGCAATTTTTTTTCCAATTTTAGAAGATCAAAAACATGGGGGGTGCTTACGTGGGGATATATACGTGTATTCAAACATGCGCAGTTATTAAAGCACCGAATTATCCATATTTCAAGTCAGGACCAATCGCAAATAAATGGAAATCCATTATGCAGACATGCTTTAATTGGCTCAATAAAAGAAATAAACAAATTAAAGAAACATTAGCCTACGTTAACCTCACATAACTCAATTTAAAATATATAAATAACAAATTTACCTGAATAACAGAAATAAAGAAGCCTTTTCCACGCAGCGACACTTAGCAGTGGCTAAATAACACTGTAAGGAATAAAAATAAATTAAAGGAAATATGATAACATCGGGAACTCTGTTTTGGAATACGCCCATAAATGGACATATCAAGTGGAATCATAGCACCCCCTACGGGAGATATACAAGATATACAACCCTCACAAGTTATGTTTGTTAAAAGAAGTATTGTTAAGAGCCAGAGTTTACTTTTAAAATTAAACTCTTAAAATATTTAAATTAAAAATGTAATTGTTTAAATTTAACAGAACTAAGCCAGAACTAAGTCTATTAATAAAATGTGCAATTTGTGAGTGGAAAAATGCTTATAATATAATAATATAATTTATTATTTAATTATCAATCAAATTAACCCAAAAATGTTTCAGATTGTTATTACAAGATTTCAGCTTAAAGAAAACCATATAAAGATGTGAGTGAGTTTGTCAATATGGCCACTAGGGGCCGAATCCAAACTGTCCTTTGCATTTAACTCTCCAGTGAAGTGACGCACACAAACCCGGAGCAGTGGGCAGTATTAAGCCAGGGTGTCTGTGGGGGTCAGTGTAGATTTGTGGGGGCGATTCTGCAACCCCTGGACCACAACTACCACGGTAACCTATAACTAACCTAACCCCAATTTTTGTGTTGCTGCTGGTGGGTTTTTTGTGCTGCTGCTGCGTGATTGTGGAAAGCTTCGAAACTCAGGATGTGGCTTGTGTTTGTGGTGGCTGCGCTTTCATGGAAACTATGACATTGTGATGATGATGATGATATGTGCATATGTAAGAGAGTGTTTAAGTCATTCGGCATTGCGGGATTGGCATGATTATCCGGGACTGGGAATGTGGGTCAGGCAGGAGAACAGGCACCACAGACCCTCACAACATTTGATGTGTTTCTCTTTGAGGGATGATTATTGTTTTGGATCCTGTCGCTCGCTCGCAGTGGGAACGTTCCTTTGAATCCGTCTGTTGTTGTAGAAAATCAATTCCTTTCACTTCAAAGCGGCTGGAGAGTTTGAATTTGTATGAACATGTTTTAGATCTTGTGACGGCTCAGAGTTCCGCTGTTAAGCTCGGGACGTTTGCATAATTATTCATCATTTAAAACAACAAGCGGCATGAGAAATCACACTAGTTTGGCAGAGGACGAACAAACTGGGAAAATGACAAAATGGGACACACGGTAAAGTCGGGGTTAAATTTGAATTCGCTGAAAAACGTGAGCGGGTTTGTTTTCATGGGCGCATTATTTTTTTTTCTTTTAAAAGCAGCTGCGTGCCAGCGGTTTTACACAGGGAGAACATTTACTTTCATGGAATTTCCGCAACACAAATTGGACGGCAGGATACGTTCATTAAAAACTCTCTCTCTCTCTCTCACACACACACACACGGGAGTTCAGAACAACAACAAACTCATTACGTCAAATGCCAAAGAAATAAAACCAAGCAAGCAAAACATTCCCCGATGAGATGGGTTGTTTTTTTTTATAAACCAAAAGTCAAATTTCCTTCTTATGGTGCATGAAATCGAATTAGGAAAATTAGAACGATCAGAATAACCTGCAATAATTAGTTTGGATTTTTTTTTTAATTTCCAGTATTTCCAGTATATAATTCCAGTAGTCGTTTCGCAGCACGACAGAAGACGATGACGGCAGAATTAGTCAGCGTTCCTGTTTTTCCCTTCGGGATGCGCTCAGAATCCCGTCGGAAAACCGCGTGATGACTTCACCAGGAAGCGTGAGGCCAACTCGCCCGCGGGACTTGTCGCTGGGAAACGGCTTGTTGCTGGTCTCAGTTAACTGGTTTTAATGGGTCAGATGGGCCTGTAGTGGACAGTGACGGAGCCGTTTACTGCGGGACCCCCGGGTAAACACGCACAAGATAAAGCATGAGACTTGGAGCGTAAAAGGGGGCTATCGTTAACGCGAACCCTCATATTTTAATGACCTTTACCGGTCCTAAAAGAAGCCCGCGGGTGCGCAATAACGCCGTAAACCCCCGCCTGCACGCGCATTTGTCTTTTATTTCCCCAAATGTCCCTCATATTTTCCGTAATGAACAAGAGCGAATAGCAACAGTCACATATTCGGCCATTTTTCTACGTTAAATTATTTCTCTTCCCGCACGTTTTTCTTTTTAACAACGAATAGTCTTTGTCTTTTCATAATCGTAGCCATTTACTTAACACCACCAACCAGACAGTCAAATAAAAGCAGCAATCCGTGCATATTTCACACGTGCGCTTTGAGACAGTTAAAACTGTGAAAAGCCACTTACAAATGCTCAGAACTTGAACTTGAACTTGAATAAAAACGTCTTTCTGCTGCTTCATTTCAAAGTGCTAATGCATTGGGAAGCAATGTAATGGGATTTCAACACACGGCGAATCCAACGCAGCATCTTTGTGGTGTTCTTGACCTTTTCCGTTGCCGTTTATTCGCGGATGTGATTCGTTTATGTTGGGATTGAGTTTGTGGGGATGATAAATCAATACTCATTGGATTGGATTTTTAAATCCAGAAAGAAAGTGAAAGTGAGTTTGTCAATATGGCCACTAGGGGCTGTATCGTAATGGCATTTAAGCATCCAGTGAAGATATGTCAGCAGACGCTACAGAAATACAGACGTACGTACGTGTCTTACGTGGCGTTTCATATTGTGAAAAACGCATTCTTTCATTAGATGATAGCCGTGATAAAAGAATAGATTTTGGGCCCAGTGTTCTTGACGTAGGGTTGAATTTGTTTATTTGTGATGATAGAAATGTTATCACTGTTTTGAACAAGGAAAATATAATGAAAATTTTGTTGACGATATTATTTAAAGCGATGATATTTTATAGATGCTTGCCCTTCGTAAAAGGAAATTTTCGTTATTAGTCAATTGTAAGCAGAGGTACCAATGTGATAAAAGAATAGATTTTGGGCGTAGTGTTCTTGACGTAGGGTTGAATTTGTTCATTTTCCATGATGGAATTTTTATCACTGTTTTGAACAAGGAAAATAGAATGAAAAATTGTGTCCGTTCATAAGCTGTAAACGTGGAAAAAACAAAACAAAGCTTTGACTTGCTGTACTATGAGTAAAAGTATGTTCTCACGTGTGCTTGCGTGGGTTTCCTCGCAACACAGTCCCATAGATATGCGAATTTGAATGTGTCACGCTCTGTGATTGGTTGGCAACCAATCCAGGGGGTGTGTCCTGTCTTCAGGCCCAGAGTCCTCTGTGATTGGCTTCTGCTCCCCGAACCAGAAATGTAAAAGCGTTTCTGCAAACCATTGGTTTGGATGCGCTGTACATTGGTACCTACACTTACGGAAATGAAAATTTCCTTTTACTAAAAACAAGCCTCGATAAAATATCATCGTTTTAAATAATATCGTCTTCAAAATTATTTTACTAAACGATAGATGTTAAGCGAGTCCAGATGTGTAAAACTCTTTTTTTTGTCCTTGTTTACGCACAAAAGTACAACCCGAGTGAGACACAAAATCCAAGATGGCAGATGTAACATGCTTTTTTTTTTATAATATGATAAAAGTTATTTCAATATTTTATCATATTATAAAAACTATCCCCATATTATGGGACTATCAGATTTGCAAAATGCGGCCCATTTTTCAAAATTCAGGGCAACGAGGACAAATCAAACATCTTCTTTGATGCAGCTCAAATAAATGGACTTTGAAAAGTCAATGGTTGTTGCAACGTGTGTTTGCCATTCACACGTGATTCCCAGAACCTCAAAATATCTCTTCCTCTTTCTTGTTCTCGCCCGAGGCGCAGCCAGCACAAATAAGCGCCTGATATTGACTCGGCTTCTGGTTTTAGGTCACCAAATGGGACGTTGCACACACAGACGCCGTCTATTTTGGTGGAAAAATAAGCAAAAAGTGTCTCTACTGCTGTATTTCTGGACCCTTTACCAACAGGTTTGGATCTTTGATGAGATCAGACTAGCCTTGATGGAAACGCCTGATTGAAGGAGAAGATCAGCCGAAACTCAGCCACAACATCAGTGTTTTGTCGTTTGTGCAGATTTGACGTTAGATTGATAACTGCTCTCTGGAATGAACAGTTGTGTTGCATAAACAGATTTATCAGATGATAAATATAAATATCACACAATTTGGCATGTTGCTTTCTTTACTTTAGTTTAAACTTTAAAGTATTTCACCTAGGACTATTTATTATATATTATATTATATCTATTTATTATATCGTTGTATGAACCGTTTTGTCGTTGTTGTAGAGTTGTGTGTCTTTACATTCATATACACACACAAACGTGAATGTGTATACATATAGCATGTACAATGCAGATGCTGTATTTGCCAAGATGTGCGCACACACACACACACACACACACACACACACACTCGCACCCTTATTTTAAATTAAAATAAAACATTTTCATACCAAATACATGCATACATTTAGAGTCAAGGAAATCTTATTGGCTGATTTTATAGGCGTTATTAAAAAATGAACAGTTTCAGTGGTTGGTTCATTTTAAGAGCGAGTCTAGAAAATACACTATATAAAAGTCCAGAAAACAAAAAATTTATCCCCAAAAAAGTAATTTTCAGCATTTTCATAAGTAACAAGGAATTGACCCCTTTTGTAGTTTGTGGTGGCAAATTTTTTGTAGGCAATCTAGAGGTCAATAGAGGTCAAAGACGTTGACCCCCACATGCTCTTAATCTTAAGGCTGCCCACTGCTCCGGGTGTGTGTCACTTCACTGGACGGTTAAATGAAGAGCACAGTTTCAATACTGCCCCTAGTGGTCAAATTGCCAAACTCGCTCACTTTTCACTTATCAGCTGAAATATTCTGTTGAAAAAAGTTGAAATGGGAATTCCCCCACTGCACATGTTCCCCATAACACACACACACACACACCTACGTCGTATTTAAATCTAAAAGGCCAATCACACAACATGAGCAAATCGAACATCACAACAGAAGTTGAAGTGGTTTGCTCATCTAATGGCGGCTGGTCACAGATTTACCGTCACGTTGAACACAAAGCGGCGAGTCAGCGTCGGGTTGTCATGCGTCAGCTTCTCCAACAGAGACGTCTCGCTGAGCCGACAAACAGCTGGACAGCTGCAAACGCTCAGCTTGCAGGAAACGGGCTTTGGGTTCGGGGGCACGAGTCTTTATGTGAGGGAATGTTTGCACAAGCCTCGGTTGAGCGGTGGCACGGGAAAGTACCGGGCGAGAGTCGTGTGTCACGTTTCGAGATGACACGGCAGAACGTTTGCGCTGTGGCGTGTGTGTTTCAGCTGGAAAAACACGGCCAGGATGGAGCATCCAGAGCAGAACTTTGGCTGAACTTGATGTGGCTGCTGACGGAAGATCCGAGGAATTGCTTGGTTGCTTGGTTGGTTGGTTGGTTGTCATAGTGCCAGTTGTAGTTCTGCAGTGGTGAGTTGGACCTGCTATCCAGGTGGTGCAGGTTTGAATCTCGATCTTGTGGGTTCTACAACTCCTTGAGTCTCCTTGAGATCTTTCGACCCAGTTTTGTTTTCTTAGGAATGTTTGAACCCAGACGATTCATCAATGGAATGTTTGAACCCGAAGAATTTGACCTAGGACGATCAACCTTAGGACAAATCGATAAGTCAATATCTCCACCGTAATTGTACTTGGAGTTCTCCTTCAACTCGGGGTGAAGAAGAGATGTCCATCGGCTTCTCGATTAACGCAAACGACTGATGGGGGGATTGTGCGAACATCACCCACCCCCCCAACCCCAACGGTCTTTGGGTACATTTTGCTTAATATCTCCGTTGTTTTGGGACTTGGAGAACTGAGACCAGTCTCATTCAACTCGGTCGGGGGAGGGGGGGGTTAGACGGTCATTCACACTTTACTCAAATGACCACCGGGGGGGCGTAGCAGCTAATAAAGTCCGCCATTGTCGAGGGTCAAACTGGACAGGGACGAATAGTTTGAGGAGACAATCCTGGGCTCGAGTACTCTCTGGGTCAGTCGCCTAGGTCGAAGCCCTCTAGAAAGACAAGACACTGACACCCACATCCACAAAAAAAACAGATTACGTGAAAGGCTAAAGCTAAGATGCTAAATGAAGGTCTGTTGCATGTAGCATGGCCAAGAGTGCAACGATCAATAAGACAGATGAACCACTTTGGTTACGTAACTATAAAGATCATGCTAGGCGAAACCTGTAAAAATCCATATTCCAATTCTTTTTGTTCACATTTGTGGTTGGGAACACCTTGGTTTCTTCCTAAAAGCCACAAAACACACTAGAGTCTTCTTTAAAACTGACACACACACATTTGTGGTGAAAAAAGAGCCGAACAAGAAGGCAAAGCTCAACCTTCTAACTTCTCCATTTATGTAACTCTCACCTATGGACATGAGCTTTGGGTCCCACGGGAAAGGTCTCACGAGGCTCAAGAGGGAAAATGGTCCCCCTGGTGACTACAAGCAAAACTCTGAGAAGAACCGCTTCTTCTCCACCTTGAGTGACATCTCCATCAGATGTCTCCAGAACGTCTCCCAGGGAAGGTGTTCCAGACATGTCTAACCAGTGTCTCAAGGCTGGGAACGTCTCTGGGGTTGTCAAGGTGATGGAGGTAGATGGAAGTATCTGGGCGTCTGGGCATCTCGGCTCTTGTTCCTCTGGTTCCTCGGTTCTGGCCACATCCAGCCCAGCGTACACGAGATCCTTTATGTGGATCTGTTATTATTGATATCAATGGGCCTGAGATATGAAGCGCTGTGGGTTACAAACTACACATCCCATAATGCACTGCTACAGTTGTTTTGCCATGTACACTTTATATCATGGTATAATTTGTAACATTTATTTAAAGGAACTGTTTTTTCCGTGGTTTTACATTTTTAACTTGTCAATTTCTTAGTTACACATTTTTTGTGTTTTAGGTAAGACAAAATATTTGTAATATTTTCTTTTAATTATTTTATTTAATATAGAAATCCTTTATTATTTATACAGTGGTACCCCAACTTACGAAATTAATCCGTACCGAGAGCCGTTTAGTTTGGTGAAAATTCCGTTAGCTGTGCCGACAAATTTTCTTTTATAAATGATAAAATATTGGTAATAAATATTGGTTTATTATACGACATTAACGCAAAAGACACTCTCCTTTTGTATAGCAAATATATTTCGTTATCCCAGTCTCAGAGGTATCACTATACTAGAATGCTACTCCTATCTATTACATTTATTTATTTGACTTTTTTAACAGTTTTTATGGATATTTACTCTGTTTTGTCTCGATGTATTATGTGCTTTGAGTTCTGGCCCATTTAGTTGAGTTAACAGCATTAGCAGATGGATGGACACGCTCATAAAATATACGTTTGTGTAACCGTCAGACATTTTTGGCAGAAACGTTTAAACTTCTCTTCTGTTGTGCTTTTTTTTTTTTTTTGCAGTAATCAGGGCCAAGGTGGTGGGCAAGATAGAGGTGGACTCTGGGAATGACATCTACGGAAACCCCATCAAGCGGATCCAGTATGACATTAAGCAGATCAAGGTCGACACACTCCATGACTGAAACGTGTGTTTTGGAGAGTCTTTCACTTGGCGCTAAACATGGCGTTGTGTGCTTAGATGTTCAAAGGTCCAGATCGACACATTGAGGTGGTCTTCACGGCGCCCTCGTCTGCAGTGTGCGGAGTGACGAATTTAGACACCAGTGGCAAAAAGGAGTATCTCATCTCAGGTAAAAGTCGTCCTTCATTACTGATGGGAAAACAACCAAGGAAATGTTGTGGTTTCCCAACTTATTGATTAAAAATTTATTTTTCTAAATTCTACTAAATTAATAGGATTGTCAGCGTTTCAATGTTTAAAAAGCACTTTCAGAGTCTTGACACGTTCTGCTGACACTCGTGTGTGGAGCGTTGAGGCGTTTAGAGATGGAAACCAATTGTTCGTCATTTTCGACCTGATGGAGTTCCACTTTTCCTTGATTTTCACGTTCAATCACAGACGGAACTGGGAGTGTGGACGGGTTACTAGGAGCAGCTTTTTTTCCATTTTCTTTCATTGTTTTGTCCATTGTTCCAATTATATGGACATTTAGTCCCAAAAAGCGAACAATATTGGACATGTTTCTTCATCTTTCCTTGTTTTTGTCCGATAATATTGGAATTTGGTCCAATTAAATGGAGTTTTGGGCCAAAAAAGCAAACAATATTGGATGTTTCATTCTCTTGTGGTTTTTGGTCCAATTAAATGGAATTTTGGTCCAAAAAAGCGAACAATATTGGACCAACAAAAATGGAATTTGGTCAAATTTATAGGAATTTTGGTCCAAAAAAATGCAAACATTTTGGATGAGTTTTATTATCTCTCCCTGTTTTTGTCCAATAAAAAAGGAATTTGGTCAAATAAATGGAATTTTGCAAAAAAGCAAACAATATTAGATGCATTTCACTGACTCTCATGGTTTTTGGAATGGAAGTTTGGTCCTAAAAAAGCAAACAATATTGGCTGTTTCATAATGTCTTGTGTTTTCTGGTCCTTAATTGGTCTTGCTTTATTATTTTTGTATTTAATTACAACTTGATCCAATTAAATGCAATTTTTGTCCAAGCAAAATGGAACAATATTGGAAATGTTTAGTTTTTTGTAGGATTCGATTAATCTATGGCCAAATGAACTAGTAATCGCTTGGAATCCATGTTGGCGTCTACAGCTTCACGCTGACACCGCTCTTCCTCTCCAACCATCTCACGAGCAGCAAACCAAACACAGAAACATGAAAGTGTCCAAAGACGAGCAAAGACAACTTCTGCTTTTCCCATCTGAGCGTTTCGGAAGAGCCCAAATTACAGAGCCGAGTCTGCGGAGGGTAGCAATTGCCTTCGGAGAGATTCAAATAACCACCCTGCAGTGCTGAGGTTGCGTTTTCGAGCCACAGGTTTCGTTTTTTCCGCAGAAGGCGACTACAGGAACCAACGTGCCACTTTCCCAAGCCAGACCAGTATCTCGTGCATGTGTGTGTGTGTGTGTGTTATCATCAGTGTTTGGTCTGCACGTCTGTGTGTTTCAGGCAAGGCCGAGGACAACGGCAAGATGCACGTGACGCTGTGTGACCTCATCATGCCGTGGGAATCCATGAGCGCCACCCAGAAGAAGAGCCTGAGTCAGCGCTACCAGATGGGCTGCGACTGCAAGGTGACCATCATCATCATCATCATCATCATCACTACTGACCTCACGACGCTTGCACAATCTCTTCTATTCAGAAACGGCTAAAACTGATATTGGTGTGTGTGTGTGTGTGTGTGTGTGTGTGTGTGTGTAAAGTAAAGTGAGTGAGTGAGTGAGTGTGTGTGTGTGTGTGTGTGTGTGTGTGTGTGTGTATGTGTGCCTGTATGTAAAGTGAGTGAGTTTGCCAATGTGTGTGTGTGTGTGTAAAACAACATACACATTAAATGGTAAAATTAGATATTAACTACTGCAATTTACTACATAACAGACTATTAGACGTTTAGTACTTTGACAAAATTTACGTACATTTCCTAATAGAAAGTGTTTGTTATAAATTAAAAATGCAATGTTTTTTATAAAGTACAATGTTTACAATTAAAACAAAATACATGTAACGAGGTGTAATTTTTGTAATATTTTAATCAATATATTTATATATATTTATATTTAAATTTTTATATTTAAATATATTTATATATTTAATATATATTTATTTGGTCATTTTAAACTATAAATTTTCCGAATTTATTACCTAACCCTTAATTTTACTTACCGAAGATTGTGAGATTTTGTTACATTACAAATGAGTTGAATGACAATGAGAATGAGATTTTTTTACATTACAAATGTATAAATATATACATGTATAATACATGTATTACAAATGTATAAATATGCAATGTATATATGCCCTTGTTACATACGTAACATATATGTATACATATATGACTATGATTTATTTATATATTAATATATTTACATGGTCATCGTGTGTGTGTATAAATATATACATAAACATATAAATCAATATACTGTACGTAGAGTTTATTCAACAACTTTTTGGAACTCTGATCCGATCACAATCATTTAACATTAATCTCGCTCTAAAAAGACATGACTTGAATTTCTTGTTACACACACACACACACACACACACACAAAGTACAAAAACGTTTTCTAGCTCTCGCGTGCATATATTGATTATGCGCACATTAATATATCGCACACGCAGAACATGAGTGTGTGTAACCTCAAGCCTGTTGTTGTGCGTTTCCCCGCGTAGATCACACGCTGCTCCACCTTCCCGTGTGAGATCAGCGCTCCGGAGGAGTGTCTGTGGACGGACTGGGTGACGGAGAAGATCATCCACGGACGCCAGTCTGACCACTACGCCTGCATCAAGCGAGGGGACGGCTCGTGTGCCTGGTACCGTGGTGCCGCTCCGCCCAAGAAAGAGTTCCTGGATGTGGAGGACCCGTAAACATCTAGCCTGCAAGCATCACACACACACACACACACACACACAAGCTCACGACTAGATTAGTGTCTTCATCTGAAGGGATCGACGTAAGGGAAACGCTCCAGTGAGGGATGATCTCTAAACCACAGCACTTTCAGCCCCACCACAGCGCTTCTCACATTCTCCCCATTCGCTTCAAGTTCTGCCGTTTAGGTCCAAACCCGCATGTTGGGGGGGGGGGGTACTGTCACAAAGCCGCGATCGGTCCACTCCGAAATAATCTCGAGGCCGGACCTCTCAAACACGTGGAGACGGGAAGAGCGTAAGGCCAGCGGGAAAGGGGGGCGGGGAGGGGGCGGGGCTTATTAAAGACCAAAGTCAAGGTCGCGAGACGTGAGAGTGACGAAATCTCAACGTGCTGCTGACCAAACCTCCGAATGTCGAACTGTTGTGTATGAAGCTTCTCGTCTTCTCCCGTCTTCTGCTCTTATAACACACCTTCTGGTTGCCAGTCACGGAAGGTTCCATAATCCAGATGACGTAATACTATCACATTCCCAGCTAAACTAGCCTTAACGTCTTTCAGCTAAATCATTTACGCATTTACTCCTCTGTTGATAGTCGACGTCGGTGATATTATTCAAACTTTATTATTGCACTTTTTGAAGAAACAAAAAAAACTATCGAGAGCTGTCTCCTTTTTATCCTCCTAAATAAGTTCTCTGTAAAAAAAAAAATGCAAACTCCATTGTACCGTGCTCTTTTTGTGCTTAGATTCGTCATAAGATCCCGAATCCGAAGTAGTGCCAGTTGCCATGGCAACGAGAGCTTTTGTTTTCATCGGCGTGAAGCGAGGCTGATTGGATTGGGACGGGCCTTGTCAATAAACTGCTTATTGGCAGCCTGAAAGGTCGGCTTCTGATTGGCTGTTGCCACATCACATGATCAAGCCAGGGCGAGGCGGTGGGATACTGGTTGCTAGGCGCTTGGTCAGAGTATGTGACACCTTCTGACCGTATCAGGCATTCCAACAATTGTGGAATAAATTGAAGAATTAAAGAATTGTTCTCCTCGTGCCTTTATAATCGAAGCTTTGGTGCAAATGGGCTTTTTTTTCTGTGAATATTCTAAATTAAGACTTTTTTTTCCCCCCGCGTTCCTGCTCCTTCGTTCCAGCCACGTTGTAATAAACGAGCTTGAAGTCGTACAGTAAGCTATAGAAAACTATACGATTAATGTTTAGGACGCTTTCGGCTATAATTACTTAAGCCGCTTTGTATCGTTACTGAACTGCATCCGCATAAGTTAAAAGAACTTGTTTCCACATTTCTACCTTTTCTTGTTGTTTTTTTTTCTTCCCTTTTTTACGTGTCATGGCCTTTGATTTATATGATCAATGTATTATTTTTTTACCTTTTAAGTCTTTGACTTTCTCTGATTGGCTGAGAAGAGCAAGAATGTGAGTCACATGACGGCTGTGGTGAAAGATCCAGACTATGCATGTCTTTGATTCTTTGTGTATTTCCCATGTGGATGTTCACTTGACGGATAAATATACAGTATTACCAAATAAAATATTAAATGCTTGTCCTTTAGACTGGTAAACGGCTCATTTATTTGTTCATTGTCTGAACCACTGCTTTGATTTCAGGTCACAGCACCCCTGGTGGTCAACCAATCACAGAGCGGGACACACACACAAATACATTTATTTCAAATTTTTTGAGATCCCAAATCCTTTCTCCTGGTTTCCAGGAGAAACACACTCAAAACAAATGGTGTGTGTATGTGTGTGTGTGTGTGTTAACGTTAAATTTGAACTTTACTGCACATTACTACATAACAAACTATTAAACGTTTTGAACTTTGAACTTTGATAGCATTTGCAATTCTCTTAAGAAAGTGTTTATTCTGAAATAAAAAAATATATTTTTTTATAAAATGAGGTGTAGTTTTGGTAATATTTGTATTGATAATTGTAATGCATATGTGTTTATTAACTAACTAAATCTTAATTTTACTTAGACTATGAGTCAGATTTTTAATATTACAAATATACAAATAAATAACAGTTAATCTATAAATATTATATATATATATTATATTATATTATATTATATTATATATATATATAATGTATATATGCCCTTGTTGCATATGTATATTTGTCTATTATTTATTTTAATATTAATATATTCATATATAATCAGCGTGGGTATAAAAAATATATACACACATCAAACAAAATGCTGTTTGTATATTCGATTATTTTTTGGAATTCTTGATTCCACATCAATCATGGGACCCGAGTTCCATATGGGTAAAACTTGACCGGGCCTTGAACTTGGGGGCCCCTGGGTGAGACAACACACAGCACAAGATGGCCGACATAAATGACTCAGGTTTTTCTACTGGACTTAAATGATAAGTGCACAATAAAGTACAATAGCGCTCAAAAAACATGCTGTGCTTTAAACTACAAGTAATCTGATTACATGTAATTTGATGAGGTTGGTCTTATAATATACAAGTTCGTTGGAAGATTTTCCAGCATGTTTTAGCAGAGATTAGTGTGGTATGTTTATCTGATCAGATTGTGCCCTCGTGTGGCAAAACCCGACAAGACAGCCCGTCATAAAACTACTCCAGTCGCTCTCAAGGCTCATTGTAATTTATTTTATCATCTTCGAAAGAAAACATACAGAACACACAGAGCACAATCTCAGGAAAAACTGTTCCGAGGTTGTTGTTGTTGTTAATTTAAGGCAAACCGAGCGAAATTAGCATTTCTTTGGCCTGAATGCTCTTTTCTCACTTCTAACGGTCCGTTTGTAGAAAATCGATTTTAAAAAGTGATTTTAGACTTTTAAAATCAACTCTACTTAGAAAACATCCATTCATTTCAGGACTGCTTTTCCATTTCTGGGTCACAGAAGCTGGAGCCAACCCCACCAACTCTGGTCCAGAAGGCGGGATCAGCTGTCAACCAATCACAGAGCAGGACACAGAGACACACACACACAAGCACATACATTGGCACACCCACTTGAGAAACGTTCAATAAAAAACAAAGTTCCACATTTGAGAAAAATACGGTTGAAAACAGCTTGATTATTAAAGCAGTTCAATAACCAGAAGAGTGGATGATCAGGTTTATCCAGTTTCAGTAAACAAAAGAAAAAAAGACAAGTTTGCAAAGTCCTGTCAATATACAGGAAAAATAAAATAAAAAATCTGTCTATGTACTGTAACATTTTTTTGTACCTATCTATCCTAAATGTTGCGTAGACTTCCTGTTACCAAAATCCAGCGTGGGAGGGGCTTATGCACAGTGCGGAGATGGTCCGGCCTGATTGGCTGACACTCACAAGCCCTTGTTGAAGTAGACGAGCCGGACACGGTCCCCGTACCGAGACACGATGGATTCCCGGAGTTCAGGCTCCAGATTGGAAACAGCAATAGAACTGCAAACCAGGAAACACCATCAGAACCTCAAAACCACTGTGTGATGTCGTCTAAAAGTACATTGAAATGAAAGAACCATCTTGGAAAAAAATATCTGTGGCCTAAAAATACTAGTCATGTAAATATCCAGATCGGGCAGAAACCTAGAGGAAGAAGAAGAGCTGGAGTTCTCACCATCTCTGAGGAAACAGCGAACAGGCTGCAGGAACCATGAAGACCAGACTGGAACAAAACGAGACGTTACTCTTTAACATTTACACGTTACATAGCGACACCTCCAGGTGAGACTTACAACACGCCGACCATCATGACTTGAAGTGGCCCGTGGAAAATTGTAATTCTCTGCGAGAAAAACAAGAAAAATCAACATTGTAACATTGTCAAAGGGAAAATGTAACATGTTGTTAACTAATTTCTAACATGAATTGGTAAGTTTAGGTCAGCAGTGTCTACATTGACAAATAGAATAGAATCGAATAAAACAGAATAGAATGTCTTCATTGTCATTGTATCACAGGATTACAATAAAATTAGTATTGATACTCCATGTGGTGCAAAAAGACAGATGTGATAGTGGTAAAAAAAAATACACACTGAATAACCAATACAAATAACTACAATATATTAAAATATGGTCAAAAATATAGAAGGCAAGAAATGAATTAAATACAACACAAGATAAAAGAACAGAAGAAAAATGCAATTGGCAAAATTTGCTTCACTACTTATTTTGCACAAATGTGCTTCGGTTCACAAACTAAATTCATTTGAGTCCCATTTGTTGTCTTCATTTGTCACTGAGATTCCTAACCGATGCATCACAAATATTAAGTTTAAAAAAAAAATTCAAAGACTCACGCTCCTGTGTACGCTCTTTTAACAAAAAATAAAGTTTAAAAATACGATATGAATTTTAACTCATACCGCCCACCCCGACTCTACTGTTCATATTTTTTTCAAAAGACCTTGATATGTGAGCAAGTGATGTCACAGCATAACCCCGCCTCTAACACGCCTCCTCTTCACATGTCCATCTCATAAACACGGGTGTAAGGAACTAAATGCCTAAATTTGATACAACTGTTAAGCAGGAGTGGCTCGAGTTTTAAACACCAATCAAACTTAAAACAATTTCTAATCCCCGCCTCTGTCTTCAAGCTCCACCCCACCAGCATCTTCCTCAGCTCAAGTTGCTTCCAAGCTAACGACACTGAAAATCTTTTAAAATGTCCATGAATCTTTCCATCGTGTGTACAATTTTTATTCTCGTATTTTTCTGATCTAACAACCAGAAACTCAAAAGCATGGGTTTGGAACGGATTAAGAGCATTTTAATAAATTTGTTTCATGTGGAAAAAGAGTTTGAGTTCAACCTTGGTAGAACGTGTGTGTCAAAGTTGTACCTCTAATGCTGAACCACGTTCATCTGCATTTAGACAAAACACCATCGGACTCACCTGCATGAAGCGGTACTTTTCCAATCTTTGCATTATAATGGGCAGAATGACTGAAAAACAAACAGTAAAAGCTCATGATGCCTCCATGTTTAAGCATCAAGGCCCGATCTCCACACTCACTCATGCCCGGTGCCGCCATAGTGACCCTCGAGATGACCACCTGCGTGATGCCCTTGACCGCCGCTTTCTGCGCCATCAATACAAAAAAAAAAGGTGTAAAATGTTTTAACAGCACTTCAGAAGCAGATGGTTTACCCTCGACTCGCCCAGTTTATTCCCGTCTTCATCCGTCACTGCAATGCCGTTGAGAATCTCCCTGTGAGCAGAGCAATCATCTTGAGCAGGTTCTTGTGAGGATCTTCTCGTGTGATGAAGAACATTATATTATCTCACTGTTGTCTCATCATGGGAATGTTCACGCAGTTTGCCGCCGCCACGGCAGCGAAGGGAACCCAGCGCGCCACCAGAGGAGGAGCTTTCTGAGACGTCAAGCACAAGCACAAGGTCATTTGTCAGAAACGCAGGCTTCCTACAGGTTCCGGAAAGTCAAATTCGAGCACTTTTCAAGCACTTTCACGCTCCATGTTCAAGCTTTTCCAGCACCACACAGTAGCGGTAAAATATATATTTTAAGGTGTGCCTAAATACAATCAAAAATAAACTTTTTTATTACATTTAAAGAGATATTATGCGAAAACAAACAAAAATCAAGTTGTGCTTTGTAATAGCACTAGAGTAAGTGCTATTACAAAAAGATTCGACTGTATAATATAAAAGAAATGAACAAAATGTAAATGAACGAATTGCACGAATGATTCACTCACTTTATTGTTCAAGAGTTAAAAATTTGAGTCAAAATTGTTTTTTTTTAACTGTAATAAGACGAAACAAAGATGGATAATTAACTGACTTTTATTCTTTTAGTTTAGAACCACAGTAATAATTTTTCAATAACTGTTAACATTTATTTTTATATTACAGTTTTTTTTTATCTGTTTTTATTTTATTAAAGTTATTACAACGTTTAATCATTATATAAAAAATAAATCTGTCAGAACGTACAGGGGTTTGGAAATTATTAGGGCATTTACATGTTAATTTTTTACATGCACACACACAATTTTCAAAATTGTATCACATTTTTTTTATAACGCTTAGCCAATTCTTTTGCAAGTGTATTTTACACATGAAGTGGCATGACGCTTGCAGGCTTGTCATCCTCCAAACCTCTTTGTTGACTTTAAAGAGTGTGAAATTTAGTTTGGAGGAGTTATCAACATATCACTATTATTTATATATCATATGTAATAAATCTGTTTTAAAAAATGTGTTTCTTTGATATACGTGTACTGTAGAAATTCTATTTCATTTGTATAGAACAGGGCAAAAAGAAATATGGATGGAAATTGGATTTATGTGAGTAGCCAGATGTTTGATTAAAATTAACTAACACAATGTTATTATATACAGTATACACAAGAGAAACGACTAACACAAAACTGTACGACAGGCAGCCGCTTAAACTAATTTTAAAGGTTTTTAAGAATTTTTTTAAGAACAGGTTCCACAAATTAGGTATCCATGGCTCCATGTGTGTGTTTGTGTTCCACTTGTGTGTGTTCACAAACATGTAATAATACCTTAGTGTAGAGATTAAGTCCCACAGCCGTGGCCAGCGCTGTGCTGGTTGCGGTTACGTAAGCCACGCCGATCTGCCTAAACAAATGCACAGCTTATCTGTTTGTGAGATACGGTTAATGAATTTCTAGTAGTCACGCGACAGTCACATTCAGAATTATCTTACTCTGGACATTTGGCAAGAAGAAAGAAAGAAAAGAAAGAAAAGAATTATATCGTATTATTATATATTTATGGAATAAAGCATATAAATGGAAAAATATTGCACATTGTTGATATACAAATTAGAATATGACTAATATATATATATATATATATATATATATATATATATATATATATATATATATTACACATATTGTTGGTATGCTTATGAACAAGTGTCATTGAAAGGCCTAGATATCAGATTAAAATTTCTGACAGCAGACGTGAGAAAGAAGCGGGTCACAGGAACCTACTTTGGTGTGATGGGTGAGGCAGCGTTGCGATTGGTGTAGTTGACCAGAGCGTTGAAAGACTGGTTAACCCACTGCCAGAAGACGACGGCAGGAACGGTCCTGTAGAGTCACACAAACATCACGAGATCGTACCCTACCACGCACAGATTACTGAACATTCACATCCGGACCTGTAGAACTGCAGCATGAAGCCTGTGATGGCCATGCCACCCGGCACCTGAAACGACATTCGGCCTATCAGGTTCATCCTGTCGCCCGTGTCGGGGTGAAACGCAGAGTCGTAGAGCTTCTTAGCATAGTGGAGCTGGTCCTCAGTGGTGCCTGGAGGGATGGATCCGGCTCTGGTGGACGAATCAGAGAGCAGAAAGCATGAAAAACAGGCAATTGTGTCAAATCACCATCTTTCCTGCCGCGACTCACCTGCAGCTCTCCACTAAAGCCTTGGCTTCGTCCAGTCTGGAGTCGGGCAGCAGGACAGTGCGAGGGTCAGTGATGTTGAAAAAGTGTTTGAGGCGGCCGGTGAAGGTGAACTGATCCCATTGTGGGGCTTCGATATCGAAACGCTCGGCCATGATGCCCGTGAAGAGTCTAAATAACAAGAGAGAGCAGGAATGATCAATGAGAATAAAGTACAATAGTTTATCCTATTGTAACATCATAGTAATTTAATTATTTTTACGGCTTTATGGAGTTTTAATTGTGTAGTGAATAGTAATCCAACCCCACAGTCTCATGCTGAGGCCAGCTATACAAACACATGACTTCACTAATACACATCGGAAAATATATATCGGGGTCTTGATCTCAGACTGCCTTATCTAAAAAAAAAATTGTCTTTAAAACGTGTTGCATTGTCTTAAAACATGTCTAGATTCTTGACAAAGCCGAAAGATTTTTTTTCTAATTGATCATAGGTCCACATTCCTAGACCGTCCAATAAATATATATGTATATATATATATGTTTTGTCTTATCAAGATAAAAAGACCAAAAGAAGGGAGGTAAATAAAAATAGAATGAACTAATCAAACACACTGATATAATACGCTGAGTACTAGTAACAGGCTGAAGAATGTTGAAGAGGAAGAAGCAGAATAATAAAGCGAAGAAGATCAAAGCAAAACCAATTGAACGTTTACAGCACAGAGAAATCAATCACTAATATATCGTGGTGGTAATGACATAAAAAACGCGCAAACATGCAATTACAAACCAGTACAGTTTTAAAATAACTTAATGCATTAAATGTTTACAATGCTTGTCCTGCTATGCTTCTGACGTGACACGAATCACTTTACACATACAAAAAGCATTTCATTCAACTCTGATATGAAGTTTACCGTAATGAAAACCATGTTAATAAAAATCTGGGTTAGAACAAGTTTATGCACGTTGCTCCACACCTCGCATGAGTTTAGTCCGAGTGAAAACATTCGGTGAAAGCGAAAGACGCACATAAATACCTGTTCAGAGCCGAAACTCTTGCTCTTTTATTCCGTGGAGTTTTGCTCTTGACAAAAGCCGGTAAATGTCACTAATTGTGGGAGAGAAACTGAAGGGAAGCTGTGCTGATGTGGTCTTGCTACAGTACGAGCACGTGGCATTACAACCACCAATAAGGGAAGAGAACGAACCCCCGCCCCTTATTGCGTGATTCAGAAGAGTCAAATTCGCGAGTCGGTTCGATTGAACACTTATCTTTTCAATCAATCGGATCAAAGCCCACGAAAGCGCATTGCAATCACTATATAAATAAATAGTTCAGACGATGTGGAAATAATAAGTAACAATTTACTTAGCAAATCATACGCTTATGCTATTTTGTCACAATTTATGTTCATCAAAGTTTTTTTTTTGCAAGTTACAAAATATAGACCCAAACCGCGTAATATAATATGTATGTCGTATACTTCTTTACCCACTTGTCTAATGATATAATCTGGCAAAGCACAATAATCCACAAACGTGTGCGTTTTCGTTCGTTTCGTGTCATTGTTTTTCTTTTTATTTATTTATTTATTTATTTTTCTTTCTTCTTTTATTTATATTTTTATGTTAATATATGCAAAATAGAGGGGAAAGGCGGATTCAAACCCAGCTCAATTCCTTGTTGTCACTTGCAACTTGCCAATAAAGTTGATTCTGATTCTGAGAACCTATTGTTGTGTACTGCGCACTTTGCGCAGCCTGTGACGTAAAACAAACGTGTGTGCTACGTCACCAGCGCTTCCCCTTAGTAACCCTCGACGGCGTCTGAGGTAAAGCCACAAGATGGTGAGTCTAAAGCCTTCAGCGTTTCCTCGTCTGTAAAAGAAGCGACGTTTGACAAATCCGTTTTCATCGTCTTGTGTCGTTGTGTAGATGCGCATTGTTGTTCTCTCTGTCCTGGTCAGATTGTTAATTTGCTCTAATTAAGTGGCATTAGATGAGCAGCGGTTCGTGGATGAGATTAGCGTGAATAACTGTGTCACGCACATTCTAGAATCTCCTAAACACCGCGTTTTCTGAGACATGGCTGTGTTTGCGTGGACGAGTTGAGTAAGAGATGCTTGAATTGTTTGACACCGTGTGTCTTGTGCTTATTCTCGCTCTTCGGATCGTTTGTTGACGTTGGAGCCTGTGACGTCACTGCACAAACTCGGCAGGTTGTGTAATGCATCTTTCGCTCTTCTTCTCTCTCGCTCTCTCTTTAGGGCTTGCTATCAATTTTGCGGAAACTGAAGAGCACCCCCGATCAGGAGGTGCGGATCTTGCTTCTGGGCTTGGACAATGGTGGAAAGACCACCTTACTGAAGCAGCTGGCGTCTGAAGACATCACCCACATCACCCCAACACAGGTGATTAGACACAGACCAAACCTCTGCTGTATGTCTGTCTCTTGTCTTCATTGATTTATCTGGAAATATTCTATAAGATGGTCTATCTATGTGTACGCCTGTCTATTTTGTTGTTGTTGTTGTTGTTGTTGTTCACTGCAAATATTGTGTCATAATCTGTTAATTTATCTGTCTGTCTGTTTGTCTATTTAGTCTTTCTGTTTATCCATTTTTCTGTAAATGTATTATACATTGTACGTCTGTCTGTCTGTCTGTCTGTCTGTTTCTCTGTAAATATACTATAAATTGTCTGTCAGTGTCTATCTCATTATCTGTTAATATACTATAGATTGTGTTTGTTTATCTATTTCTCTGTAAATATATTATAGATTGTCTTTCTGTCTATCTATTTCTCTGTATATATAGTATAGTCTGTCTGTGTCTATCTATTTCTCTGTTAATATGCCATAGATTGTCTTTCTGTCTATCTATTTCTCTGTAAATATACTAAATTGTCTGTCTGTCTGTTTCAATCTATTTCTCTGTTAATCTACTATAAAATATCCGTCTGTCTATCTATTTATTTCTCTGTAAATATTTGGCCACACTGTATCTCTGTCAGTCTAATTTGTGATACCAATTCATCTATTTTTCTATAAATATACTATTGCCTGCCAATAACATGTCTGTCTAATCGGCCCATTTCTTTCACAACACTGTTTATTTGTTCGACCAAATCACCGGCTTTTTACTAGTCTGTTTTATATAATCTCTCTTTTCTCTGTAGGGCTTTAATATCAAGAGTGTTCAGTCACAGGGATTTAAATTAAACGTGTGGGATATCGGTGGACAGCGAAAGATCCGGCCGTACTGGAGGAATTACTTTGAGAACACTGACTTGCTGGTAAGGAGACTGGTGTTTTTCTGGGGGTCATGAGTAAAGAAAGTATAATGGAGTTGAATAGACTGAATTAAATCTTAGAGAATTTCTTTACAACAAGACATGATTTTTTCTTAGTTGTCAGATCTATCTAAAAAAGCTATTTTTATGTTCATAAAAAAGGTCAATAAAATTAGTTTGTAATTTCCATCAAGCATTACACAGGTCAGTGAACTCAACTAAACTCAACTAACTCAACTATCAGTTTGAGAAACTTTCCAGACTTCTCAAGTCTTATCTGTTTGATTTTCTTTATCTTCTCAGGTTTACGTCATCGATAGTGCTGACCGCAAACGGTTTGAAGAAACGGGGCAAGTAAGTCTTCAGATTTGTTTGTTGCTGTTGCTGCGACAACGTGATTGGTTGATTGATTGATTGATTGATTGATTGGATTGAATGCAGGAGCTGGCCGAGTTGCTGGATGAAGAAAAGCTGAGTGGCGTCCCCATACTGGTGTTTGCCAACAAGCAGGACCTGCTCACGGCCGCACCAGCGTCTGAAATAGCCGAGGGCTTGAACTTACACACCATACGAGACCGAGTCTGGCAGATCCAGTCGTGTTCTGCCCTCACAGGAGAAGGAGTCCAGGTCTGTTCCCAGCACTTAACCCTCCTGTTATGTTCAGTTCAGAGGAACATCAATAATGTTCACGGTTCAGTTTGACCCGGGGACTTTTATTATGCATTCAAGTGTCAGAAAACAAAAAGTTCCCCAAAACAGTGTGTGTGTGTGTGTGTGTGTGTGTGTGTGTGTGTGTGTGAGAGAGAGAGACAGCGGTGTATTATGTCTCATTGTTGCAAAGAAACAAATAGTATTTGATCTTTCTGACACTTCATTTTCATCACACTTCCATTTTGTCTGAAAGGTCAAACTGATACAAGCATTATCCTTGTAACGAAAACATGTGGCGGGCGTTACAAATATGTGAACGAATCAATTTTTGTTTATATGTAGCTTACACTAACCAAAACCCGCATAAGAAGTGAAAAAAATACGTGTTTTTTCATTTTTTTAACATGGGTCAATTTGACTCAAACATAATTTTTGTAACATAAACGTGTAGCGTGGTGTAACAAATATGTGAACTTAGTTGTTATATGTTTTTTATATGAAGTTTAAAAGTGAAAAAATACTTTTAAGAACTTAAAAAAAATAATAATAATTGTTTGACCGGAACATAATAGGAGGGTTAAGTGGCGTATATATTACATTAACAGTATTTACCTGAATGTGTTTCAGGATGGAATGAACTGGGTGTGTAAGAGTGTGAACGCCAAGAGGAAATGATGCGTGTCGTCTCTGCGTCGACGTGCTGGAGGTTTGAAATATGAAAAAAAAAAGAAAAAAGATAATGGCTTTGAAAAGCCGACACTATATTTAGGAAAAGGCGGTTTTGACATTATTTTAATTCACGTTTGCCTGTCCGGCACTGTACTATATTCAGAGGAATTCTTTAAGTAGTTGAACGCTAAACTAGTCTTTTAAATTGAAAATTTAGTTATTTTCACTCAACACAGGAGTCCACTTGGTGTTTTACGCAGAGTTTGGTTTTAAAGTCTTCAAACTGCCTTGAGAAAAAAGTGATCTGGTAATTTCTGTAGAACGCAGCTCCTGCTCGTTTCTTCTTATATATTTCTTAGTGTTTATGATAAACCTTTTTGTACGTTTCGGAAATCCACCGCTGCATGTCACAAACCTCCGTTTGGTTGATTATGGGGCAACAATGTAGTTTATGAAAGACCTTTTTGATAACTGTACATAACAGTCAGCACATGGCAAATTATTTTCTGCTTTTTCTTTTCAAAACAGACTTCAGCTTTTCTAGATTTCTTAGTGCTCTTTACTGTAAAGGTGTCTGGTAAAGCTGCAGTCTAAAAGCTGAAAAGTGGTAATCTGTTGATCACACAAGCTATTTTTGCAGTGTTTTTGAATGTCATAGTCTAGATTCATGAAAACGGTTCTAATTAAAGACTGTTGAAAAATTTGTCATGGTATTCAATTATTTTTGTTTTTATTAATGACACAGAAAAACTTTTTTTTTTGTTTGATTTGTTTGAATGCATCATGCAGGGTTTTTTTTTCAGTTTTTCGATTTTAGAAAATACATTTTATATTATTTTGTCTATATACTAACTTAATATACTAAACTTAAATAAATGTTTTAAAATGTTTGATCAATTTATAAATCGACAGAATTTGAATTAGTTCTTTTTCAAATCTATTTGTTCTATTTGTTCTATTTGTTTCAAATCGTATTTGTTCAAATCTAATCTAAGTGGATAATTGAAATAGCCATATACAGTACAATAAACCGTCTTGCGCCCTCTAGTGGCCAAGTTGGATCAACGCATGTGTTTTATACGATTAAAAATGTCTTTGTTGTAGTCTATTTATAGTTGTTTGTAAACTTCGTGTTGCGCGCTAAACTTCAAACAGCCACAAAAAATTAATAAAGACGGTACGCTCCATAAATGGTACCCGGAACTTTCATATAACAAGCTACGGCGCCACGTAGGAGACATCAAGCACGTGCGTGAGTTTACGTTATAAAAAACGTTACGTGATAAAAAAAATAAAACTTACAAGTACTAAAAGTAAGGTGTCATGGTAATAAAGTGACGTTTGCGTTGAATTTCTATGTAACTGGTAAAGTGACTTGTGAAGAATGGCAGACGATAGTGCAAACAAAGTCAGTGCAATTGCGAGCGAAGCATAATTTTAATTAAATCAGTTTCTGATAATTAAATCAAAACGAGTTTCTTTGACTGAATGTGATCTTTTAATGAAGAAAACGTTTTGTGTTTGTGCTACTGATTTGCAGCCAATTATCTAACCTGTTATTCGCAAAAAAAAACAGCTTCAGACGTGTTAAGAGTGGGGCGGAGTCTGACCGACGAGTGACGTCACTCGAACGACAAAAAATGAGGGAACGCTTGAAAAAAAGTTTTATTCCCAGCTAACGTGATAGATCAGTTTCTGTAGATGTTCTGTTAAACACGCAAAATCAGTGGTTCCATGACCTCACAAATTCAATTGAAAAATCCAATGCGATGTGAATTAAAATTTGCCTTCCAGTCTTGTTCGTTTCAGCACTCTAGCGAATGCCAACGTCAGTGTCATTTGGAATTTTACCACATTTTTTACGACTTGCAAGGTCGCGAATTTGCTTACTTTTTCCAAAATTGTCCAGAATATCCTTCCATATGTCATCAAGAAGGAATGTGCGTCGGCCTTTCTTCTGTACCGAGGGCGGCGCAGTGGCTAATGGTGGCCATGCTTGCTGAATAGCCAACAACACGTGTGCATGAATGAGAAATGTACGTGTGGCCCGGCCTTATTAAGCCTGAATAAATCCACGGTCAGCCAGCGCTGCGAGACGAGCAATCAGACAGACAGGCCTCCGTTCCCCATCTTATCCACCCTCCATCTGGCTGGCAGACAAGCTGAACTCCTCTGATTAAAATAGCTGCTCTTGATTCGTGGGACGGGCAGATCTGAGGGGTGGGAAAGTTCCGGAAGAGATGCTTGTTGAAGGGAGGAGGGATATTTTAATACACACACACACACACTGCCTGCCCCATCTAGCCGTCTGTTTATCTACCTGTCTGTCAATCTGCCTGTCTCTGTATCTGTCTGTCTATCTGTCTGTAAGTCTATCAATCTGCCTGTCTCTGTATCTGTCTGTAAGTCTATCAATCTGCCTGTCTCTGTATCTGTCTGTCTATCTGTCTGTAAGTCTATCAATCTGCCTGTCTCTTTATCTGTCTGTATCTGTCTGTAAGTCTATCAATCTGCCTGTCTCTTTATCTGTCTGTCAATGTACCTGTCTCTATATCTGCCCGTCTCTCTATATCTGTCTGTCTGTCTGTCTGTCTATCTACTTGTCTGTACATCTACTCTATATCTGTATGTCTGTCTGTCTATCAATCAACCTACTTGTCTCTATATCTGTTTGTCTGTCTATCTACTTGTCTGTATATCTACTCTATGTATGTCTGTCTACTTGTCTCTTTATCTGCCTGTCTCTATATCTGTTTGTCTGCTTGTCTGTCTGTCTATCAACCTACCTGTCTACATCTGTTTCTATATCTATTCGTCTACTTGTCTGTCTATCTATCAACCTACCTGTCTACATCTAACTGTCTCTATATCTGTTTGTCTGTCTGTATAGCAACCTACTTGTCTCTGTGTCTGTCAATCTACTTGTCCTTATATCTGCCTGTCTGTCTCTCTATCTGTCTGTCTCTATCATCAATCTGCAAGTTTATATATCTTTCTGTATGTCTATCAATCTCAATCTATCTGCCTGTCTTTATATATGTCTATCTGTCTGTCTGTCTGTCAGTCAATCTAACTTTTTGCCCGGTAATTTTTCTCCCTATCTGTCTACCTGTCTAGTTGGCTCTATAGTTCTCTGTGTGTGTGTGTACATTTTTGAAGCTGATCATCTAGCTACAGTTCCTTGGCGCTGACCTTGGCCTGATCTCCTCTGGATCACAGGAGAACACACATTAAACTCCTCAGCATCTGTGTCCCACCACGGAGAAATGCAATCGTGGGGTTTGGATTAGTGGTCGATCAGACCTTATCTGAGATCAAGAGGCTCAGACCAGCTTTCTTCCAGTCTATGTAACCATAGCAACGCCGCCAGATCTGATTGTCCCTTTACAGTTGCACAAACATTGATTTTTTTTTTACCTTGATGTAACATAATCTCAGTTCAGAGTCAAATTATTTCTTGTCTGATCAAACAAGATTCAAAGTCGTTTCCGTGAGAAAGGATATGAACTCTATTCTCCCTCTCTTTCTGTCTGTCCTTTCTCCTTTGATGTGACTGTCTGTCTTTCTCTGTATCTCCTTTGCTTTGTTTGTCTGTTCCAGCTATAACTTTTGTTCTGTCTAATCTGTATGTCTCATTTTCTCTCTATCTCTCTATCTATCTATCTATACATACATTTATATCTCTGTGTTTCTGTTTGTCTATCGATCTGTCTGTCTATCTAGTCTGCTGTCTGTCTCATTTGCTTTATCTATCTATCTATCTATCTATCTATACATCTGTCGATGTAGTCTGCTGTATGTCTAATTTTCTTTGTCTGTCTTTCTATCTCTCTATCTATCTATCTATCAGTCTGTCTGTCTATCTATCCTTTTCACAGTCTGTCTAAAAAGTCTGTATGTCTGTCTGTCTGTCCATCCATAGCTCTATTTCTCATATCTCATAGCTCATATCTATCTATTCTGTTTCCCATCAAATAATAAACAAACAATAATACATTTTATTGAGAAGCGAGAACACTCAAGGACACGATACAAACCTGAGACGACATTAAAAAAAACAATGTCTTTCTATCTATTTCTCTTTCTTGGCTGTCTATCTGTTTGCCCATCTCATCTGTCAATCCATCCATCCATTCATACATCTTTGTCTATCTGTCTGTCTGTCCATCAATCAAAATTCCAGTACATAACATGTATGTAATTACATGTGTGCTTGAGTCGTGTGTGTGTGTGTGTGTTATCAGCGCTCACAGACTGAAACATGGGCGGTGGTTTAATCATCACATCAGGCAGCAGCACCTCTGCCACGAGAGCTATTAAAACACTAGCTGTCAGAGAGACGCGCTGAAGGAGACGTAATTATGCACCTCAGCCAGACACAAAAGGCCCAACACCCACACGCAGCCCACACGGGACCCCCGACCCTCCATCATCTGCATCTTCACGTGTGACAGACTTATCTGTCTGGAAACACGTGGAATGTTCTTTAACGTCACTGTTGATACACGGTCAATAGGATATTCTTTCTGATTTGTGTGTGTGTGTGTGTGTGTGATGCTGAGGAGGCGGAGTCAGCCCCCTTGCATTTCTGCCTCCAGATTTGTCTGTGCATTTTGATGGAGTCGTGCAGCTGTTCTGCAGCTGCTGTTTGAATAGAAGCTTCGCCGAAGTCTCGGTTCTCACTGAGTGCAGAGGTTCTATCTAGTCCCTCTCTCTCTCACTCTCTCTTTCTCTCTCAAGCTCTCAAGATTTATTTGTTACTTGGCGGAACTTATATTGATGTGGTTTGCTGATCTAAAAGGTGATCGAATGCTCAAGGGTCTTGACATTTATCTTGATGAATAAAGGATTATCTTGTTGGTTTAAAAAATGTGATAGTTTATGACGAGAAGGACAAAAAAACTATTTATACAGTAAAAAAAACAGACTGAAGGAGAGAAAGAGAAAAAGGAAGAGAAATATAGTTAGACAGCGAGAGTGAATGACTGAGCGAGAGGGAGAAAGAGAGTGAAAGACGTACATAAAGAGAGAAAGGAAGAGAAATATATAGTCAGACTGAAAGTGTGAATGAGAGTGAGCAAGTGAAAGAGAGGGACTGAAAGAGTGAGAGAATACAAGAGAAAAACAGTCAGACAGAGAGAAAGATAAATGGTCAGAATGGAGCAGAGTGAGATAGATGGATGGATGGATGGATAGATGATCTAAAAGGTGATCGAATGTTCAAGGGTCTTGACATTTATCTTGCTTATGATGAATAAAGGATTATCTTGCTAGTTTAAAAGTTGATATTTTATGACGAAAAGAAAAATTAGCTAAATTAATTGGATCACTTATGATAGACATAATGTGTCTATCTATCTATCTATCTATCTATCTATCTATCTATCTATCTATCTATCTATCTATCTATCTATCTATCTATCTATCTATCTATATATATATATATATATATATATATATATATATATATATATATATTATATATATATATATACAATATATATATATATATATATATATATATATATATATATATATATATATATAT
>MU204446.1:25516005-25534843 GCA_017309775.1 Paedocypris sp. Pulau Singkep | reverse complement strand
CATAAACAGAGTGAGACAAAGGGACAGTAAGAGAGACCTAGTGTGACATAGAGAGTGAGTGAGACATAAACAGAGTGAGACAAAGGGACAGTAAGAGAGACCTATTGTGACATAAAGAGTGAGTGAATGAGTGAGTGAGACATAAACAGAGTGAGACAAAGGGACAGTAAGAGAGACCTAGTGTGACATAGAGAGTGAGTGAATGAGTGAGTGAGACATAAACAGAGTGAGACAAAGGGACAGTAAGAGAGACCTAGTGTGACATAGAGAGTGAGTGAATGAGTGAGTGAGACATAAACAGAGTGAGACAAAGGGACAGTAAGAGAGACCAAGTGTGACATAGAGAGTGAGTGAATGAGTGAGTGAGTCATAAACAGAGTGAGACAAAGGAACAGTAAGAGAGACCAAGTGTGACATAGAGAGTGAGTGAATGAGTGAGTGAGACATAAACAGAGTGAGACAAAGAGACAGTAAGAGAGACCAAGTGTGACATAGAGAGTGAGTGAATGAGTGAGTGAGACATAAACAGAGTGAGACTATGCGAGGAGTCTCTTGCCGGGTTTTAACGCGCCTGTGTTATAATTGCACATTTCTGACAAAAAAAAGCAAAAGCATCTTTTTGATGAACGTCATTAGCGCTGCTATTAAACCACGTCTTGAATCATTAGGCGGCTGAGACGTTTGTCCTGCAGCTACAGTAGCAGACCAGCACTCCAGACATCTGGCACACTCACTTTCATCAGATCTTCCTGCTTCCAGACCCCACGCCATCACCCACAGACACGCTGACATCTCTGAAGGCCACAGCGCCTCCTTCTCTCCGCCTCATTGACGCTTACGCAGTTTCATTCATATGGAGAAACACCCTGCGGTCATGAAGCCCTCGCACACACACACACACACACACACACACACACACACACACACACGGCGGGGGCCTGGCGAATCATTTCATGGTGCCAGTCGAGAAGGATTCTTCTGAAATATGACCAAAGGCATTTCATGGAGATGTGACACACACTCCCTCCCTGGTGATGGGGAACTGTGGCAGGAAAGGGTTAAAATAAACCAGTATTAGCAATATTGATGCTCCTAATAGCGTAATGCTCAGTGTAAAAACCTGCTCTTGTGCTCCAACTGAAGTAGTCGAGATATTCTGGGATTGTGGGAAGAGTTTAGTGGATACGCGCACACACACTCATATCTGATGAAAGTGAGGACAAAATTCAGCACATAAACAGACGTGCACACACACCAGATGGTTCCAGAAAACGCCCCAAACAGCTTCTTAGTTGCAAGGATTAATAGCAAAAAATTGTTGCATAAAGCTCAATCTGTCATTAAATGTGTTTAATTGAAACATAATTAAACACAGACGTTTTTTGTTTAACACACACACATCTGATGAAACTAAGAAAGGAATTCAGTTCGGTTTTGTTTACCACACACACCCACGCACGCACAAACGCACTTACACACATCTGATAAAACTAAGAACAGGAATCTGTTTAGTTTTGTTGAGCAGACACACACACACACAAAATTATGAACAGAATTCAGTTCCGTTTGTGAGATTCAGTCAAACAGCTTTTTAACTTTTCAATCTTAGTAAATAGCATTGCACATATTGTGTGAATATTTTAAAGTATTGTAGATTTATATTAGTCTCATGTAGTGCATTTATTTAGTCTACAGCTCGAAAGCCCTGGCATTTTCCACAAATGATTAACGCAACAAGCTGTTGCTAAAGCTTAGTTTGTTAATAAAACCTGAAGAAAAAAAAAAACCTGAATAAATGTGCTAATAACTCTACTCAAATCTCTGTTTGCTTCGGATAACACATATTGCAGCCTGCTAATCTACCTAAACAATCACTCTGCTTTTTCATGCTAGCGGATTTGCTTGGTGGTTAGCATGCTAATAGTGCTAAGGTTTTTGGTAAAGTTTAGCAAAAGAGTCAATAAACCATATATTTTCATATTTGTATATTAATTCATCACATCCCTCCAAGGTTAGCGTAGGTTACCTCCCTCACTCTTTCAAGATTAGATAGCATTTTAACCAGAAAACGCCATTATTGCTAAAGCTAATCTGTATCAGGGATTTTTACTGACGACTTTTCTCATCCGAAACCTGTTTCACTTTTCAAACTCAAGCCAGATTTTAATTTCAAACTCGAGGGAAAACAAAAGCGCAAACGTTTCGGGAGTGAACGGCTAAATCGTCCCACCTCGGCTTTTCCTCGCTGTTTTTCTTGCAATGAAGTTAAAAACGCTGAGCTTCTATTTACAGTCAGTCAGACATCCGACATTCTCAGGAAAGAGAGGCCAGAGTGACAGCAGGGGAGGACGAGTCGCGCTCAGGTTAGACAAACAGCGCCATTCCTGCACGTGAAAACCAGGCGCGTCCCATCACTAATAAACAGTCGCTGCACACGTGCACACTTGTTGAGTTTAATAAGCTTTCAATGCTTCCTTGTGTTTTAATTAATTATTATAATTTTCTATCTTATTTTCTGTGCACACTTGTTGAGTTTATTAAGCTTTCAATGCTTCATAGTGTTTTAAGTAATGATTATCATTTTCTGTCTTATTTTCTGTATGTAAATGCATTTAGAGCTGTATAATTAGCGTTTAAAAAAAAGGGTTAACATTTTCCATGTCATTTCTGGTTTGTGTTCGTGTGATTCGGGGCCTGTGTGAAGAAGCGTGAACTCCTGTCGATTCAAACTTTGGCTGTCTCCTAACTTTCGGTTTCTACAAAGTGTGTGAGTGCATTGCTCGAATGTGAGAAAACCTTGATGGTTGTTAAGGAGTGAAACTGTCTTATGTCTAGCACTTTGACGTGACGTGCTGTGATTGGCTAATTCTAACTTTGCTATGCTTTATAGTTTTAATAAACTGGAATCTGGCATAAGGCAAACGAAGAGAGAAAGATTTCCCAGACTCATCTGATTTCACAAACCCTGTGTTGAAGTCTTTTATTTCTAAAATGAGTTTCGGACAGCAAGATCCATCGTACAGCGCATTAGTGAGATAGAGGGAAAACAAATATTCCCCTAACACCACTTCACACACACAATCAGTGATGAGAATAATAGCGTTATAAATGAGCAACGTTACTAACGGCGTAACTTAAGTGATTTAACGTAATTATTTTTTCCAACGTTACCGCTACTGACAAAAACACAGCGTTACTATGGTCACCAAAGTGTGTGAGAAAGAAAACACTGTAGGTTACAGTACGTCTACCAGATGAGTGACAGTTTTGTTTATTTTTGGCACATTTCTTAAAATTTATTTTTAGACTTATTTGTTGGCCAGTTGTTATCTGCACAATAAATATTAAAAATTATAAACCATCTATTGCGTGTTATTATTCACTATAACGAGTCTTTGTCAGTTTACAGATAAAAATGAAGAAACATCCCATTATTGACGTCAAAAAGCAATTTAAATGGCCAGTTGTGTTGTACATATTTGTCAGTGGATGATTTTAGACGTGAAGTCTGCACAAGTGTGTTTACGGTATTCAATGTGAAAATGGTTTCATAAATAAATACTACATGAATGTGGAGTTTTAGATGAGGTTAGCAAGATGTTCCTTCACGGTCAAGTTGGTGGCGCTAGAACCGAAGCAGGATGAGGGTCTGTTGAAAAAACTCTTTCCAAATCAGAACCGGAGAATCCCAAGAAGCAGAAAGAATTCCCCAAGCGCTTTTGAAATTAGCATTTATTTCGACAAGTGTCATTCCAAAGTACACGTTTCCCCCCCTCCACGTCACAAAATATGTACAGCAGTAAATCTTCCGTCCATCCCATCCCAAGTCGGTTAGTTTCACCAGTTGTCAAGGTTTCTTTTACTAAAGTTCAACGGGAGAGAAAAAAAACCCCCCTTAGTTTTATAACCGCTTCGTAATTGCTCGCAGTTTTAATTATTTTCTAGTGCTAGTAAACGTCTCCTCATGCGGCCGGTAACAAACAGGAAGTGGCGTGGCGCCGACGGGAAGAGCGATGAAGAAGTGGCGGTCATCGAGTGCGCCTGACCTCCTGTCCGTCTGCCAGTCAGAAATAATGAGAGGCCGCGGGTCCGGGGAAGAATGCGAAACCCGCGCGGGACGTGAAGGAGGGGCATTTCTGTGGCTGGCGAGGGCGTCTGGACGGGATGGCGAGGGTGGAGACCAGTTCTAGAAGCGGCCGGGCCTGATGGGATTGTTAGTGCTTGTGCCATTCGTGATGAGGCGCGGAGGCTTTCACACATGTGCGATTCGGCGAATAAAACCCACGTGATGTTAATAAAACTCGCAAGTCGACGCTTTTTTGAAAAGACGAGGAGAAAAAAAAAAACCCCACCAGACTGTGTTTCATTAGCGGCGGACTGGAATGGTTTTACTGCCCACTTCAATTGTTCAAAGCCGAGAATCCCTCGCGTAGTAAAAGTGCAACGCTACCGACGGCATCGGGCCAGAACTTCCAGAGCGACTTGCTGAATTTGCTAGTGCCTGAATAATGTGCAAAGCTACGCCTCACGGTAGAGCTGCACGATTCTGGAGGACATGGGAATCGCCGCTGCTTTTCTTTTTTCAAGCATTCTGGATATTTACTTGTTTTAAATAATGAACTCTGAAACTCAGGTTGTCAAACAGCTATGTAATGATACATATTACTCTTTGCTTTAAATTTAGATAAACGGAATGAAAAATGACGTTCTGTAATGTAAAAGTAATGTAAAGAAAAGAAAAATCACTATTAAACTAAATAAAAATGACGATACCATGGTACAGTATTATGTACAGTTGAGGACAAAATTATTAGCTCTGTTTAAAAGCACTTTTGAAATACTTATCAAACAATGATTATTTTGTAGGCGGGGCTAATCATTTTGTCCTCAACTGTAGATGTTTGCTGTATGTGGTTTGCTCCTGGTTTGAAACCGCAGTAAACACACACACTTCAGAGTAAATTGTCAGAGTTGATAGCAGACTTACTTCACCGTCGTGATTCCTCACTCATTATCCCAGTTTATTTTATGTTTTTTTTTTTTTTTAAACTCGACTGCCGCCTGACTCACACACACTGCAGGTAATAAGCCACCGTAACCGCTACCTGAAATCACACGTGGCCGTGCGTTCGCAGTCGTCTACCATTAAATTAAGGCGGCGCCCCAAAACACAAAGAAATGCAAGACCATCTTTCCTTTATAATATTCAAACGATTGCGTACGGCGGATTTCCTCCCTGACGTGCGCACACACACACAAGCTCGTCTGAGATCATTGAGAGCAGAATGGTATAAACGCGATCGAAAATCGAGATCGCGATCTTTTAACGATGAATCGTGCAGCTCTACCTCGCGGTGATATCACGGGACTTTTGTGTGAGGGCGGTTGGAGATTCTAAGTGGCGGGCGTGTGGCGTGGGGTGACCGGGGCAGTCACTGGGGCAGGGGTTAACTGGTGACGTAATGCTTGGTGGAAGACTGACCGTAGAGGCTGTAAAAGTCCGTGTGGCGGTGGGACTGCGAGGCGTCGATCCAGTCGCGCATGGACAGGCCCTGGAGAGACTGCGACATGGCGGGGGCGGAGGGCAGGGGGGCGTGGGAGTATTCCTGCGAGCTCACTGGCCAGGGAAACGAGCCCGAGCGGGGGTAGGGCGGGTGAGGGCGGTGATTGGACACGGAGGGCACGCCGGAGCAGTAGCAGTTGTCCACGGTGCACATGAGGATCTTACGCGCCCCGTACTGGGGCAGCTGGGAGGTGCTGCTGTTGGGGTAGTGGGAGTGGGGGAACACGGAGGCGGAATGCGGTATGGACTGGGAGCCGGAGGCGGAGCTGCTGCTACCCACGTGCTGGGCGGAGCTACAGGGCCCCAGGGCTTGCTGGGAGGACTGACCCTCGCCCGAGGCGGAGCCCTGGGAGAGACTGAGGCACGGCTGCTTGGCAGAGGCGGGGCCTGATGAGGAGGAGGAGGAGTCCATGAATCCCGCCGCCGTTCTGCCGCCGCTTCCTTCGGGGAACGCCACGGAGTGTCTGCGCTTCTCGCACAGGTATGCCGGAATGCTCTGGAAGAAGTTTGCGGGAGCACTGAATGGAGCTGGAAGAGACAGACGAAGAAGATGATGATGACGAACCATGATTAAAACGATATTATAGGCAGTGGTCGCTCGCTAAAATACACAATCGTTCAGATTCCGCAACCTTGCGTTGTTTTGCACTTTGAGATTCTGTAACGGAAAGCGCTTTATAAATAAAATATTGCTATATGAACATTGTGCAAGTTTGTATGCTTTTACGAGGCAGTGTGTTCTCCATCCTGATAGGATGAATCCACCATCATTGACCAATCAAAATGAGTTGGTTAATTCCATAATTCATCACCATCATTATGTATAGGAAAGCATATGGGGTATTTTAGAGAATATACTTTTATTTTCAGGCAAAAACATTTGAAAACAAACTTTGATTATTGTTTTCATCTATTACTATTAAGATAGAAGGTTCAAACATTACTCAGAAAATAAAGTGCACAACGTGTGTTCCGAGCGGTTTTACAGTTTACAGGAACATCTACAGTACCGTATTTCGCATCATTGATATATATATATATATATATATATATATATATATATATATATTAAACCTTCATTTAACCAGGTAAACGGCCATTAAGATCAAGATCTCTTTTACAAGGGATATAAAAAATACAGTAATTTTCATAAACAAGCAAGGTAGCGCTTGGATAATTCACGATCACTGTACACAGAACTGCTTGTACCTTCCATCATCTTGCAGAGGTTTTTCTCTCGCTTGGAGATTTCAGATAGAAAGAGTTTGGAGTTCAGGCTTCCTACTTTGTACGGTGATAATGTGCTTCCTACACACGACTGAGACCTTCAAGCAGAAGAAAGCGGGTTAATCCAGTGACACCGGAGACAAACAGAGCTTGTGAGATGGTGCTGTGACTCACCGGTCCATTAATATTTTCACCGACTTTGTGTTCTAAAAAAAAAAAAAAAAGAAAGAAAGTTAAAAATCAGTTAAGAAGCAAGATCACGTACAAAGTTTGAATTTGAATGGACAACTTTTTTGTTCCGTCAATTTGAAATATTGAGTTGATTAATTTCATTTCTATATTAGGAAACAAAATCTAACAAAGAAAGAGTTTCTTTGTCTAAATTCACTGGTGTTCTTGAGCAAAAATTCATTACAAGAAAAAAAAACTTAAGTTCTTTTAAAATTTCTTTTAAAAGAAGTCCTCTTGGAATGGGGGGTTTGAGTAACTTTTGAGTAAAAAATAAGTAATTTTTACCGTAAGGTACTAAAGTATGGTTTTCAACTACTATTTACACCTGCATGAACCATAAAACCTCTAGTATGGGAAAAGAGATTTGTACTTTCTACTCCTTTAAAAAGAGCTGAGTTACTCCTATTTAATTCTGGTAGTTTTATTAATGTTCCGCCATCCGGTCACGATAAACTTGATTGTGGTTGGATGCGACGTATAAACACGTACCATTCCTACACTGCAGATGCTTTGGTGACAGAACAAAGCTGATTGGTGAATGTGTGACACTCGTTCTGTGCTTAAACTGTGTCGTTTTGTGACATCGCTCCAATAAAGGCCTTAAAGATGACAAGCTTCTGAAGTGTGACCTTTTACACCATTACTATACTAGTCATTACATTTCCCACTCTGAAACATGTGTCAATGCTTAGTAGGCATCTGCTAAGGTACTTTTACTCAAGTATGATTTTCAGCTACTCTATACACGTCTGCACAAACCGTAAGACCTCTAATAGAAGGCCACCATGACACAAAAGTTGAAAAACAGAAGGCCATGGTCTTCAATTACAGGTTTACGGCATATCCACCTTTTGGGGACCAGACGAAGGTTTATCAAAGTATATTATGCTAGGCTTTATAGTAGAGCTGCACCATTAATTGTTAAAATTCGCAATCTCGATTCTACCCCTGCACCCCCCCCACACACACACAATCTTAATGAGAATGAGTGAGGAAACACAAGAGTAAAGTAAGTCTGCTAACAACTCGGACATTTTACTACCTGAAAAACGATTTTATTCTGAAGTGTGTGTGTCGGTTTGTGTGTGTTTACAACATTAACTTTTACATAACTATTACAATTTTTTTCCATTCCGTTTATTTAAATTGAAAGCAAAGAGTAATAGGTGTTATTATAATGCTGTTTGACAAGCAGATTTTCAGGGTTGGATATTTAAAATAAACAATCCAGAATAGTGATCATGGGAAAAAAAAAAAAATAATTGTGATTCTCATTTTATCCCGAATTGTGCAGCTCTACTTTATAGTATAAAAACCTAGCATTTGGGGCCCCACTTTGACTTAAAAGCCGCCACACACACACACACACACACACACACACACACACACACACACACAGTTAATTTTAGACCTTAAAATGACAGAGTTTTGGATTATCACCATGACAAATGCCCACATATTCCAAACAGCGATAGAAAAACCGTTGGGTTCTTTGGCATCTTGTTACAAAGCTATAAATCTGAGTTTAGTCATAACAGACTGGCAGAAACATAATCTTCATCATCCTCGCAATGACAAAAAGGCAAAGGCACTTTGAAAAAGAACCTGCTAAATGTCACCGTTTATAACAAACCCAGGCGGCGACAACGGCCATAAAAGCCGGGTCACCTTCATGAAGCCGATGTCCTCGGCCTTATCGAAGACCATCTGGATGGAGCTGAGCAGTTTCTTGGCCTCCTGCTGCTTCTGGTGAAGCTGTAGGGCCTGGGCGGAATTCTCCTGGCAGAACTTGGAATGGGCCTTGTCCAGAACTTCCAGCGTTTTCCCCAGATCTTCCTCCAGGAGCTGCTGCATCTTCTGATACTGGAGCTGCACCTCGTCCTTCAGGTGCTGCACCTTGTCCTGAGGTTCAACACAACAGCACAAAGACAACAATCAGATTTTGTTTCATGGCAATCCTCAAATTCAAAATTCAACTTTTATTTGACACATACACATTTTACATGGTACAACATGTGGTGACATGTATTTGCAGATCGTCCAGCATTTAAACGGCAACTGGAGTGAGAAGGTTCATGTCCAAATGTTTCCAGCACCATACAGTTGCGGTAAAATATATATTTAAAGCTAAGCCTAAACACAATCGAAAAGATACATTTGGAAAGTTTTGTGGTTTTGGAGGGGGGTGGGGTGGACATTACATTTTAGTAGACTTACATTATAAAATTTGTATTCTAACTTTATAGTAAGAACTTAGACATCTGCACTTCACCATTTTTACCAAAGTTTTGTTTATCAAATAATTTTCATGTTTTAGTTTAACAAAGCGTAACAAGCCGGGAACACTCTGCAATTTTAATCAGACCTGGATCATAGTTATCACAGCCTGTTTATTCACACACTCACTTTATTTATCTGTCTATCTCTTTGTCTCACTCTCGGAGTCGGAATCAAAAGTCGTGTGAAAGCAGACACAGAGCGGAAGAACTGCCTAAGTTCAGAAGACGTGCACTTATTTCAAGCATTTTCAAGCACTTCATTTAAAATTCAAGTATTTTAAGCACCCGCAAGAACCCTGTACTATAAAAATGTAGGTAAATTATGCAAAAAATCACCACCACAAAGTGTCGTTTTTTCCCCTCACCAACACTAGTGAAATCCATGGAGGGACCTTCTAAACATCTGAGCTCGCTCTACACTTACGATTCACCTACCTCCATTAGGCATTTATCAGACTCCAGCTTGTAGAGCTGTTCCTCTATGTCCTGGACTCGGTCCTCGATCCGGTCCTGCTGCTTTATCAGCATTTGCTGGAAGATAAGAGGAGGAGGAGGTCAGTGTGGAGCTTGATGGTCCGATTCTTGACCGTCATGACAAGCATTTTGTATCCTGACTGAAGTGAAAAAGTTTGAGAATTGAATGCCATTAAAAAAAAAAAAAAAAACAACTGCTAAACCAAAACAAACACAAATAAAGGATTACAAATGTAATTGTCATTTGATGAGAGTAAATTCATAAACAAATTTGAAATAAACAAAGTTATTAATATAAAAGATGTTATTTACCACATCATGGCGGATTAATTATGAATTGTACATATATTATTTTAAATTTACCAAAATATGTTGGGTAAATAATCTGGAAAACCCCCCCAAAAAAGAGTAACCTTCAACCAAAAAAAAAAAAAGATTCCAAAGCTTCCAGATCTAATTTTACAAAAACACCAGATGCTAAAATGTATATGAGCTTGAAAACACTTTTAAACACAAAAACTCACTGTTATACATAAAAACAAAATGTTATATACAAAAATGTAGTTAAGATAAGAAACTTGTTAAGAATTTAGGGGATGTGCATTATTTATAATTTATAATTATAATGAAACGTGTGACAGAAAGCCTCAGTTTATTTACTATTATTTTTATAATAAATACACGTCACCAGATAAACACACAGATAACAAACAGGAAATGTGACACATTTCATACATACATACTCAAACAATAAAGTAGAAGAAAAACCTCGGCGGTGACACAAAACCTCCTTTTGTTGGGACGGCACAAATGTAACTTTGCAAACTTCCTCTTCCGCTCGGCTCAATGAAAGCGATTGTCAGAGCCCCACAGAGATCACTGCCGGCCCAAGAGGAATTTCAATTATTTCCCTTTTATAGTCAACGACAAATAACGCGGAGAAAAGCCGGCGGTCCAGCAGCGACCCCCGAAAGAAGTTCAGCGCCACTCGAGGAAGAAAGCGAATTACTTTTAATTAACCCGAGCCTCGTGCTAGACACGTTCACCAAAAAGAAGAGGGGGGGGTGCTGTCATAGCAACAGAGCTCTTTTTTTTCATATCTGTATATTCAGGAGGGAATAATGGGGGGGGGGGGGGTGGAAGGAGAAACGGCTGAGAAGAAAACGAACCAAGCGAGATTCATTTCACACTGTCTTTCCCCATTTTGTCTTTGTCTACGTCGCAGGCAGAGACAAATGGCAGTGACCCTGCGAGTGTGTTCCACAGCAAAGCTGCGTAATGAATGCAGAACAAACCTCAACCACACGCTTAATATCACACCGGAAAAATACCGCCGCTACTTGCCCAAATTTAGCAACACGGAAACAAGGAAGTGCGACTGGCATCGGTTCTCACTCGAGACCAATGGCGATGCATTACTCCGATTCATCTGGATTGCCGTGTTCTAAAATTCTGTCCTACACGGGAGAATTTGCTACATCGCTCTATGCGCATGCGCGTTCAAAATTCATACACTTATACAGTGACGGTAATTATTCTTTTACTATCATTTAAGGTATAACAATATATTCTATAACAATTACGACAGAAACGCTAGGTTTCCAGACATCACATTAAGCAAGCGTGTCAAACTACTTGCGTTCATCAGCTTTTATACACGTGTTTTTCTAGATAAAATATATCCAGAATATGAAATCTACACTCACAGACATATAGACATAACTGTCAGTTTTTACTTCCCGATGTGTCCAGAACGTAATGTAATTGTATATCGCGCGATGTAGGAAATTCTCCCGTGTAGGACAGAATTTTAGAACAGCGGGAATAACAAACAAAGAAAATGAGTGGCGCGGGAGGAGCGGGGATGCGCCGCAAAACTAATGATCTTCAATCACGGCGCGCGACACAACGCTTATAACAGCTGACTGTACCCACTGTGCCAAATGAACGCCATCCATCACTGCCGCCGATGCGCCCGGCCCAACCTTTCCAGATTTTGTTTGCCGACCGCATGACAAATCGCCAGGCGCTGGCTAAACAGATCGCCGTACGCCTAACTAGCTCGCGCAAACTGATTTCCGCGTGTCCATTATGGCCGCCAGAAACCAGACACGCCAAAGTGCGGCCTAAACCTGCCACGCGGCGTCCTATTTTCGTTCCTGCGATGAATTGCACTACAATTGTACCTGCGAATCACAACGCGCCTCTTCTTTATGGATCAAATAGGTGTTTATTAGAGCCGCATGATTCTGCAAAAAATTTAAAAAAAAAAAAAAAAAGAGAGAATCGCGAATTTTTTGCTTAAAATAAAGATCACGATTATTTCTGGATTTTTTTTATTATTTTAAATATTCAACCCTGCAAATGAATTTGTCAAACAGCAATTAAATAACACATTACTTATAATACTTCTAATTTAAATAAATGGAATGAAACAAATGTAAAAGTAATGTTGTACAGAAGAAAAAAAAACACCATTAAACTTAAAAATAAACATTCCAAGGTACAGTATTATGTACAGTTGGGGACACAATTATTAGCTCTGATTACAAGCACTTTTGAAATACTTTTCAAACAATGATTATTTTGTAGGCGGGGCTAATCATTTTGTCCTCAACTGTAGATTTTTGCTGTATGTGGTTTGCTGAGTTTCATCTTATGGTTTGAAACCGCAGTAAACACACACTTCAGAATAAAATCAATTTTTGAGGTAGTAAAATACTCGCGATACTCACACATACACTATATTATATATATTAAATGATCGCGCATATCTAAGTTTTGCTTGATGCGCATGCGAAGACAGAAACCGCTGGTTCTAGATCAGAGAGTTTGGCAGAATCGTATAAATGCTGAATTAAGATCGCGAAGGGGTAGAATCGAAATCGCGATTTTTTAACGATTAATTGTGTGGCTTTAGTGTTTATCTAAAAAAAAAAAAAAAACAGCGTTCACCAGGTCACAATAAAGAAAAGCGTGGGGACGGGGAATGTCTTTGAAGCTTGAGGATCTGGGAGCGTGTCCTAATTGCGGTGACTGATGAGCCGGGCCTGGAGGCTGGAACCCAATACCTCATGGCAGCGGTGCCGGACCGCCATCCAGGACGGCCGCTCTCGAGGGGGATGGGGGCAGTGCTCAAAATCACTGTCATTTCAAACCAGCGTCTCCCACCAAGGTCAACACGGACCAGGCTACAACAACCTTGCCCTGAGCTACAGCCCCAGACACAAGCGCTCTGCCTCCTAGCAGACCAACGGGAACCTGCCAACACACACACACACACACTCACTCACTCACTCAACGGCGAAACCAAACGTCTTCCGGTTTCAGAACGCCGCTCACGGGCACGTGAGCTTTAACTAGGTTAAAGATGCAACTCGTGTCTGATTCAAAACAACGATTGGAATTGAAAAGTGAATTACAAATGAAATTGAGGAATGAATTACAAATTGAATAATGAATTACAAAATGAAATTGAAGAAAGAATTACAAATCAGAATTAAAAAATTAATTGTGGTTGGAATTGAAAAATAAATTACAAATTGGAATTTAAAAAAAAAAAATTACAAATGAAATAAAAATATGAATTATGGTTGGAAATGAAAAATGAATTACAATTTGACTTACAAACTTACAAACCAACTGAAACACAAATTCTGGTTGGAATGGAAATTAAATTTAAAAATAAAAAAATGAATTACAAATCAGAACTGAAAAATCAATTACGTTTGCAATTAAAAATTAAAATTGGAACCGAAAAATTATATTACAACAGGAATTGCAAATGAGACAATGTGCTTAACTATTCCGCAATAATTCAAGTCAAGACTTTAAAATAGGAAACGGCAATTAAGAATCTCAAACTGGAAAGTGACCGGTAATTTGCATTTGGACATTCATTTTCCAATTACCATGAGAAAAGAATCAAAAACAGGCCATTTTTTCCATAATTGGGAGAAACTAGAAAGCACAAAAAGCTCAATATCAATCCACTGGCTTGCCTTCTTTTTAATGATCGTATTTTATGGCCTAGAAGGCGCCCTACAAATCCTTAAAATGTAAAAAAATTGACTTCGTTAAAATCATGACACAGACGTTCATCACCCAAGCCTCTGATATTCCTGTGACCTTTCAGCCTGAAAAAAATAACAAGATTCTGGTCCTTCAAAAGGTCTCGTTCCAAACCGTCCGTGTGGATCGCCAACAAAAATCCGGGTCACTTTGTAGCATCGAGTCGCAATAAAGCAGAGGCCGTAACGAGTAAATGAAAACCAAATCGGGCCTTTCCCCCTCATCCGTGCCACAGAAAATAAGACTCATCATTAAATTCCGCTGGCAGTGCCCCCCCCCTCGCCCTCCCCTCCCCGGAATACCACGCAAGGATGCACCTGTGCCTGGAAGATAAGCCCAGAGGAGCAACCGCATTGTTCCCGGCCCAGCCCGATTGTTTATCATCCGATGGGGAGAAAAAAGAGGGATGAAGAGTTAGTGACTCCATTGCTCAAGCTCCCAAACAAAAGCCACGCCGCATGAAATGGAAAGCCACTTACTCTGATGTCGTTGCGTCGGACTTCGATGTCGCAGACGGCGTGGCCGTGGTTGGTAGCACATCTGGAGAAGCAGCAGTACTGGCAGACGGCCACATGCTCCGTCTCACAATGATACAGCCTGTACTCGTCGTGCTGTGGGCAGCTCCAGGCCCGGATGTCCTCGGCGTCCACCAGGAGATGCCCGGCGTTGGAGGAGGGCTGCTGGAGATGGGTCTGCACGTGGGAATGGCAGCAGGGCGCGTTACACCTGAGGCAGACCTTCTGGGCCTGAAGCGGAGGGCCTCGCCGACACAAGATGCAGTGCAAGACCGCCGGCGTCTTCTCCACGTTGAGCGCGTTGAACTTCTCTACGATGTTGGACAGCTTGTGGTTCTTCTCCAGCGTGGGCTTCTGGCTGTAGGCGTGATTGCACTCTGGACAGCGGACCATTCCGGAATCTTTTGACCAGGCCTCGTTGATGCACACGCGGCAGAAGTTGTGCTTGCACGGCAGCTGGACCGGCTCCGAGAAGACATTCAGGCAAATGGGGCAGATGAGCTCTTCCTCTAGACAGTTCTTCCAGTTCTCCGCCATCTTCAACGCTCTAAACTTGACCCACAGGGCATAGAAGTGATCCGGATGGGTTTTCTGAAGGCCTTTGACCTGGTTTGGATCCAACGACGGCTCACAATCCAAGTTTGGAAACTTTGCTCAAGGCGACATGCCGAAAACCACCGGCTTTGGTTTGAAGTCAACTGGGCGTTGTGTTTCGTATCTCCACGGCTGCTCTTGTGATTACAATGCCAACAGACTAGTTAATATTGCATGAGCAGCCCTGATTCGTGCAGTCACTGGTTATCTATGACTATGAATAATCCAATCTGATGACAGCTAGTCCTGCAGGCCGTTTTCCCCGAGACCTGCCTCGAACACACGGCTAACAAAAGTCGATCGATACGCTCTCGTCGAGATATTTGATACGTTCCCGATGCTGTTTTTGACAAAGCATCCCACCACACCGTCTGTGGCTAAAGAGGATTACACTGGATCTCCAAACAAGCGCCACGCGCGTGAGAGAACAAAAATTCGGCGCTACTTACGTCAACGAATCGATCGTCACGTATGGAGAGAGAAAACGGAACGAGTAAATGTAATCTAAACTAGACCGACTGGTTAGTTTGTGTTGAGAGAGCCCGAGTACTAGACTTCCCCCATTATAACAAAGGAAGCGAGTCACTGGTATGTGACCGAGTCGAGAAAAACGGATCTCTTCGGCGAAAAAAATACAACAAATATCACGATTCGGAGTCTGAGGCGGATACACGTCCAATCTACTGGAAGCCCTTCATATTTTAAAGCCGAATGGATCCGTTACCGCGACTGGAGCCTGTCATCTGCCATCTTGCGTTCCTCTTTAAAAATGAGAAAGAAAACGTCTATGTTTGGCCCCCATTAAGCTCTTCTCTCCTCAGCGCCGAAACTAATCACAAGCGGATCACAGCCGGTTCCGCACACGATCGCGGATGATTCCTGAGAGTCCATGGGTCGATCCTGGAACCGGGCCGCCCGCACCATGGTATTATTTATGGTTCTTTCCCTCCTCGGTCGTTTCGGCTTTGATGAGGGTTGGAATGCAGGCTCAGAAACCAGAGTTTCAATACACACGGAGGTTCGCACTAGCCCCTCCCCTTCGATCGAGCTTTCCGCCAATCACGTGACGCGATGTGGGTGACGCGGCGGAGGAGGCGCTTTGAAAAATGTGCTGGTGCTTATTTAAAGGGCCATGACGGTTTCGCGACTCGATTCAAAAGGAATCGGTTCACTGATTAAAACCTTTAGCTGCTGCTGCCTTTGGCAAATACTATCGTGACATATATATCGGTATTGAAAATGCGAAGACTGTGAGTGTCTGTGTTGCAACACGACGCATGTAACGTTCGTGAGTTACAGTTCGAGAATTTTAAACATCGATTCTATTGAATCGAGTTGATTCGTCAAAAAGTGATTCAATAATTTATCCCGATGACTTCCGGCGCTATTATTTACACATTTGTCTAATATAGGACTCAAACGTGTTTTTTATTACCATGAACACAAGAAAAGCGCGATCCGAATAATGTTATAGCACTTTAGACGGCTAAATGATCATTTTATGGCAAACCTCGATCTAAAAATGATCGACAAACAAGAACGCTACTAAATTTTTACTTGCTTGAAAAAGTCACAATTGTTCAAAATAAATAAAATGATATTAACGTCTTTTTCGGTGTGCATATCTAATGGCGGATCACCGTAATATGGCTTTTAAAACACCTTTATTTGCTAGAAAAATGTGCATACACTGGGAGAAACACACACACACACACACACACACACACACACACACTAAAAATAAACATAAGTAAAGTCTCACAAAACATCTAAAATCTCCAAACATTCACTTTAAAGAACACTAGGGTTCGGCAGAATAAATAACCAGCGGTCAAGGGCAACATTCATTAATGACACCAAAATACACTTTCTACAGTACAAAATGTCTTTTACGTAAACGTTTTTCGCTCGTAGACTTTTTTTCTGGTCTTTAAAGTTGATTTTTAAACCTCTTTTTAAAATACAAAACTATTTCTTCAGATTTGAGGATGTCCGGACTGGTATTTGTGTTGTAATCCCAGCTCGGTTTACATACTCATTTAAATATGTTGAAATTTGTGTCAATGAAATAGACAAAAAAACAAAAAGAATAGGATATTTGGTATAACAAAATAGTCGCATTTTCTTCCACGTGAGCTATAATGTGACTTTTTCAAAAACTAGCATTTCACGGAGGTGATTAAATCCGATTAAAAATGTGCTAAAAGTAACTTTTGTCAAACGCCACTTACATCAACACTTACACATCCATGCGGTTTTACATCATGTAACCCAGGAATGTCACTGAACACGTGTAAACATGTCGTTTCTCAGACCGTGTGCCCATACTAGACGACTTAAAACGCACAACACAAATCAAGGGTGATTTCGGTCAGTTTTGGTTCAGCTTGATTATCCAACCCTACTAACTACCCACTGAATCCTCAGGTTAACATGGTCCCAAACCAGTTTACATTTGGTCACATGTTCAATACAAAAACCCCATTTCTTTATCAAAGTTAAGGCAGGTTTAAATAAAACCAGACATTCCCTTCCTAAGTGTCTTGTGCAGATTGGCTGGGCAGTGATTGGCCGAATGCCTGGCTCCTCCTCCTCCTGTGGCTCCTCCTCCTCCTTCACGAGTATTAAATAGCCTTGACATCGATGAGGTGTTGGGCACCTTGCCTGAGGGCCTTGATGTTTTGCAGCTTGCGTCCGTGCAGGGTGAAGCGAGACCATGCCAACAGCTGCAGCAGGGCACAGGAGATGGGCACCAGCACCAGCAAAAAGAAGCAACCCTGACGTAGCGGCATGGGTGCGCCTGCCAGTGTGTTCTTCTCAAATATGTCGTATCCTGAAAGGTGCGGGTGAGATATGAGCAACGGTTAGGTAAAGATAAGATAAGACTTTATTAATCCCACTAGGGGAAACAGCTGCAGCAAAGAGTTTTTAACAGACAAAATAAATAGGACAATTTAAAAGTGAGGCAAAAATGCAAACAACAAAAAAGGAACAAACAAAAAAAAAAAAAAAAAAGAAAGAAACAACAATAAATAGGTTGTAACTGTGCAAAAACAGTGGTGCAGTTGTGACAAGATTAAAAAATATATATATATTTAATGCATATATGAAAAATATAATATAATGTCCCGTAAATAGACACGGGACACACTGGACGTCACCTGTGTAGACGCACAGCAGCCAGGTGCCGATGAGCGGGGCAAAGGTCTGCCCGGGTTTGGTCACTAAAGCCACCATGCCAAACAGCAGGGCCGAAGCCGCTTGCTGTCGGCGGTTCAGCACGTAGTCTTCATCCACCAGGTCCGTGATCACCAGGTTCAGCAGCTTGCACGTTCCCTCGGTGAACACGCGGTTGCTACAACACAGAGGTGATGGGGGAACAACAATTGTGGCTTCAATTATAAATGAACAATTTTTACAATCCAATATCTCTCTCTCTCTCTCTGTCTGTCTCTCTCTCTCTCTCTCTCTCTCTGTCTGTCTACATATCTATCTATCCATCCATCTTTCTGTCTATCTATCTATCCCTCTCTTTACAATCATATCTATCTATCCCTCTCTTTACAATCTATCTGTCTGTCTGTCTATCCATCCATCCCTCTATTTACAATCATATCTATCTATCTATCTATCTATCTATCTATCTATCTATCTATCTATCTATCTATCTATCTATCTATCTATCTATCTATCTATCTATCTATCTATCTATCTATCTATCTATCTATCTATTTATCTATCTCTTTACAATCACACATCTATCTATCCGTCCATCCATCCATCCATCCATCCATCCATCAATCTACCTACCTACCTATACCTGTCCATCTATCTGTATGTCTGTCTGCTCCAATCTATCCATCCAATTACTCTATCTATGCACT
>MU204446.1:25488545-25504423 GCA_017309775.1 Paedocypris sp. Pulau Singkep | reverse complement strand
TATGTAAGCGTAAGTTCTGCTTGTGTGGTTGTAAATGAAGTCATTACTCAATGACCCATAATCTATATCTGTAATGTTAGTCTGAGCAGTGATGATGCTGCACTCTTATCTTGTCCGTCATAATCGACCACCGTTTCCATTATCAAAATGGCATAAAGAATGATCCCAAACCTTCTTTCATTACTTTGACCAGTGATTAATTATCAGAATGTATGATTGATGTGGCAGTCTAAACTTTTTCACTGGAACCGAAATAGATCAGAAGTGCAGATGGAGATTTAGTGAGTTCCATCGTAAAATCTCACTGTTCTCAGAACGACGGTGGTCTTTCAGCCCCATCTGTGTATTATCCCAAGAAGGATCTACGGCATTTAGAATTGTTTGTTCGGTCCAAAATCCAAACACTTCACATTTTATGACTCACGAATTGAAAAAAAAAAACATTTCAAGGTTTATATGCAAGGAGTTTTTTGCAATAATATCTTGGTAGTAAGTGAATGTGTATGTTTACACACACTTGAGCAAGAATTTGTTCAATGGTAGAGAAAACAAATCTAAAACAGTGACAAACAAACTGAATTTCTAGTACCCAGAAAAAAATATAAATACATTTCGGTATATGTTTAAATAAATATATCAAAAACAATACACAGCTGATACTAATTAATTGTACCAGTCACTTATTCATACCTGTCTTAAGGAATAAACATATTATATTACAATTTACACAAGTCTAAAAAAACCACTTATTCTAAACAAAATTTCACTTATTATGACTGTGATCATTCTGGCTGTTGATCTATTCTGAAAGTGGTGTTGTGTGGTGTGTTGATCTTCACCTTGACATTTTAGTTCTCTTAGCTGTCATAAATAGCATTTCATATTAAAATAACACAAATTTGCCAAAAACGCTCCATACGTGTACGTCTTCTGTGAAATCACCAGATGATACGTGACGTGCTAACATGGATGCCATAAAATGCTTCAGGGAAAATGTATTTTTAAGAAGCTTTCTAATGGAAACCTCGAAAACACCAAAGTTGTTTGCACCTTTTGCAATATCGAGCTCTTTCAGTTTAAAGTATCGCTTGAAACGCAAAGCATCCCTTAACTAATGCAAAAAATGTCTACTTGCTGCAATTAGATTAATCTTAACAAGTCTAGTTTAAAAACATTATTTATTTACACCAACATATGCTGTATATATCATTTAAATGGCACTGTGAGATGCGTGCACATTTACGTAATACATGCCTTGTCCTCACACCAATGTTTTTCCTCTTGCTTGTGCAGCGTCAAACCGATGACAGAGCAATGGATGATCTGGCAACCCATGACGGTACTGCTGGAGAGAAAAGCCTGTTGTAGGGAATCATCCTCACGCACAGCAACAGTGGTTCCGTCAAGCCTCAGAACATCCTCTCCATCGCCATGATCTTCTTCCCTGTCGTGCTTGGATCAATAATTCCCATCGTTTGGGGCTTCCCATTCGGACCGGTCCTCGATATGGACGTCACCCCAAGAACAACAGTTCACCTCAATGGTAAGATCTGATGAGTCAGTGGTGTCATCACTGCATTAGACGTCAAAGAGCCGATGATTGTGACTGCTGTCTGTGAAGTAGAGCTGCACGATTCTGGATAAAATGAGAATCGGGATTTGTTTTTTGCTCAGAATAAAGATCACAATTCTTTTAATGATTCTGGATATTTTTTAATTTGAAATATTTAACCCTGAAAATCAGGTTGTCAAACAGCAATACATTAACACATTTTACTCTTTGCTTTAAATTTTAAATAAATGGAATTCATAATGTTGTAAAGAAAATCACCATTAAGCGTAATGAAAACAAACATACCGCAAGTACAGTATTATGTACAGTTGATGACATTAGCTCTGTTTAAAAGCACTTTTGAAATACTTATCAAACAATTATTATTTTGTAGGCGGGGCTAATAATTTTGTCCTCAACTGTAGATGTTTGCTGTATATGGTTTGCTGAGTGTCGTCTTCTGGTTTGAAACCGCAGTAAACACACACACTTCAGAGTAAAATCCCTTTTCAAGTACTAAATTGTCAGAATTGATAGCAGACTTAATTTACTGTTGTGTTTCTTCACTCATTCTCCCTGTTTATTTATTTATTTTTTTAAACTCGACTGCCGCCTGACTCACACCCACTGTTCTAGTGCAGTTTCCCATACTATTAAATTAGTGGGGCGCTCCGAAATACAACAGAAGTAATGCAAGATCATCTTTCTTTTATAATATTTAAATGATTATCAGAAATGTCAGAAATCAGAGACTTTGGCAGAATCGTATAAATGCCAGATTGAGATTGCGATCTTTTAACGATTAATCGTACAGCTCTACAGTGAAGGTTTAGCTTAGTAGAGGAGAAGGAATGATGTTCAGTGCAGCAAGACAATTTAGTTCTCAGGATATTATTATACAGCCTCTTTCTCTGGCCCAGTTCAGGAGACTCGCACGCAGCAGATGCTTTGAGAATATAAAGAGGTTTGGTCACTCTTCTTCAGTCACGTGTGGTCGGGATAGAGACATGCTCCAGAATTAGCCGGGAGGGAATTATTTGTTTTGCATATCATCATATGGATTTGCATACTTTGTGCATGGAATGTTTCAAATGGATTCCCCTTGTGTCCTATTGGTTGGATGGAACATAGCTCCACCCACTGCCACTCCAATTATGTCAATTTAGGTCTTAAAAATGCTTGATTTTTAAATGAAGTGCTTGAAAATGCTTGATAATGTAATTATACTTATTTCCTAACAAGCAACTATCTGACTGATTAGTGAAGTAGTTTGATTCCTTTAATTGACTTTTAAGCAATAATGTGTAGTTTCGAGTCATTTGCGCATTTTGTTCATTTACATTTAGTTAATTTCCTACATTTTGTTCATTTGCTTAATATCGACTGTACATAAACTAGCTTTGTTTGCTAGATGTTTGCAAAACTTCTTTAAATGTGATTCAAATGGTAAGATTTCAGATTGGTTGAATTTAGGTCGATCTTTAAATGTTTATTTTGCCACAACTGTGTGGTGCTGGAAAGGCTCATAATGTAGGTGCGAGTGTCTGTGTCCTGTTCTGTGATTGGTTGGCCACAAATCCAACCAATCACAGAAATGGAAAAGTGGTTTCGAAAATGGATGGATTGTTAGAAAGCGTTTGACACCAAAGTACATCACAAGAACGCAAGTGTCACAAAAAACCAATGGTGACAGTACCAAGCCTTCAAACATTTCTCGTCTTATTTCATCTTCAATTGTTAAACCTGAACAAAACCATCAACCGCCTCGCTTTACGCCGACAGAGTATTCAGATCATTTCATCTTCATCATTTCATATGTCTCTTCGCCCTGATTGACTCGAGTCCTTGACCTATATCGGAGCTGGCTTGAAAATTAGAGCAGACAAAGAGACGATAGAAGCCACAGCTTCACACACACACACACACGTAAAGTACAGTGGCGCCGCACGACTGTACTCACGAGATAATTGACGTAGGAAATGAAAGCGTTGATAGCAGACAGGACACCGAGTGACACGAGGTTTGGCCTTCACTCTTCGGGTCAGTTCCTTCATGCTTGTCTGGTTTTTGTCTGTGCTTAGCAGACCTGAAGTAATGCTGGGATTAAATATTCATACGGTGTAATTTGTCGAGTTGAGGAAGAGGGGAAGGTGGTCTCAGGGTCTTTCTAGTCATCGGTGTTTTTGTACAGTGGGAGAAATCATTTTACTGTAAGCTTGTTTTATGGACCACATTTTGTTGTTTTGTTTATGGACCAGAATTTGTTGTTTTATGTTAAGATGATTGGATTGTCATAGTCGGGTGAAAGATTCTCTCTGTGGAAAGATTCCACTTTATTTTTGGATTTTTTTTAAAAACTGATAGAATGTGTGTGTGTGTGTGTGTGTGTGTGTGTGTGAGAGAGAGAGAGAGAGAGAGAAAGAGAGAGACATATTTTTGTAATTGTATATAATAATGCAAGAGTTGAGCAAGACTTTAAATGTGTTAAAGGTGTTAAGTTATGTGCTTGTATGTGTGTGTGTCACTAAATTGTTATTTAAATATAGAAAGAGGAAGAGAGAGCGACAGACAGACAGTGTGTGTGTGTGTGTGTGTGTGTGTGTGTGTGTGTGTGTGTGAGAGAGAGAGAGAGAGATATCCACTTTTTATAATTATGTAAATGTATATAATTATGCAAGAGTTGAGCAAGACTTTTAATGGTATTATGTTTGCGTGTGTGTGTCACTTTATTGATTCTTTTAAAAATACAAAGAGAGAGACTGTATGTGTGTGTGTGTGTGTGTGTGTGTGTGTGTGTGTGTGTGTGTGTGTGTGTGTGTGTGTGTGTGTGAATCTTTTATGAAAACAATTCAAAATCTCTTTGCCATGACAAACACCAAGTTTAGTAACAGGAACTCAGTGGTCAATAGTCCTTCCGATAAAAGTCAGAATAACATCACAGCAGGAGACTTTGAAATAAAGGGAAACTGCTGGAGGAATCGCCGGATCTATATTTGCTGCTCAGGTGAGACGTGTAGAAAAGCGAGAAGATCACAGCACATCAGAAGCGTTCGCTCTGCTGCGGGACCCACCAGAGCTTCGTAATCCTAAACAAATCCTTCGATTGAGGGGGTTTGGTCTGCGTGGGGGGTTTGTTGTCTTGGTGACAGGGTTTCAGCGGTGGCATCTCATTCTTACAGGACATAAATAACATCAATATTAAACATATGTCCGTTATGTGACCGTAAAGCACAGGTTCAGAATGTTCAATTATGCAGGGGTGGTCTTCCCTGTCTGGGTCTGTGGGATCAATTCATTATTTATTTGATTCATTTTTCATTTAGTTGTAGATTTGGGGGAGCACATTTGAAGCCATTAAAACATAACCTGATCAAATGAACTTTGGAATATAGTTTTTTTCTTCATGTTATTCTCAATTCATGTTAATGTAGCTTAAGTATAAAAGGCATTTTAGGGATTGTGTGTGTGTGTGTGTGTGTGTGTGTGTGTGTGTGTGTGTGAGAGAGAGAGAGAACATTTATTTCCTTTTTTAATATTTTTTGTTTGAATATTTTTTATAAATCCATATTTTTTCAAATATATAATTTAATAAAAAAATGTATATTTTTGTATGAAATGTTTATTGTGTCTTTTTAATAGCCCATTGAACGTGTGTGTATCAGAATATAGGTGTGTTTATATTTGTGTATAAATAAAGTAAAGAAAACATACGAGTACAAAGAAAGGGAGACATGTTTTTACAAACGTTTTTACATACATATATTTACGTTTTATATATGTAAATGTGTATACATTTAAGTGTGTATAAGTCCATTTGCATATATAGACTAAATAAAGGAAGGACTTGATGTGGTTGTGTAAAGGCGATCACGTCTACAGCAGCACGTTTCCCCCGGTGTCAGTGTTCATTTAGTCAGTAAATGCCCCTAGCAAACACGACTCTGACTGGCCACATGGCCACTGCGAGTTTGGACCGGGGCCTTGGTGAGTCAAGTCACACACACACACACACACACACACACGAGCCTGAGAACTACAGCCTCGCACGTGCACAAGCGCAAGGTCACTGCTGCTTTAATCCAGTGGCCTTTCTGCATCTCGCTGGATGTTTCTACAGATGCCGCTTATTTGCATGCGTCCGGACTGGCACAAAGGTCGCAGATGGAGAGGCGGCTGAATCGTGGCTCCAGACTTTATTCTACAGAAGAGCAAACAAAGTAAACAGGCCGTGGCGTGACGCCGCAGGAGGCCTTGAGTGTGTGTTGACTCTGCTCATGGATTTGTCCCTCACACACTCTGTTTTCACGGACAGCTGCGTCAGGCTCTGTCAGAACAAGCCGACTTCGATTTTTGCCTCATACTTCTGTCATTTTGTGCGCGCCACGATTTTGATATACCGGTGTTTTACCGTTTTGGCGGAAACAGGTTTTTGACGCCTACAGCAGCGGAAACTCTTAGAAACACGAAAGATTCTTTATTTACCCCACCAATGTATAAAAAAAGGTTTCTAATGCAGAATGAATCAATCTTAGTCGTAGCTGATACTCGCTCATAATGCTATTATCTGTTTCTGGCCATTTTAGGGTATGAAATCTTTTAATGGTTGGTTGCAGCGATATATATTGTCTTATTGGAATTAGATTTCTGGTGTCTTAAGTGGCATAAACTATCAGAAGTTAAAAATGTCTTATTTTAGGTACACTGAAACTGAATACCATGGGATTATCTGCATGCTAAACATTACAAAGAATTACTGAACTTAGTTAATGAGCTTTAAAGGCAGAACAAGTAAGTACTAGTGCTGTCACGATCCTAGAAATTTCAACTTTGATAACTTCAATAGTACGGTACTTAAAAAAGTATTGATACTCAAAGAAAAACTGCAACAATGTTAGTACCTTTATGCATTTTTTATAAGAAACAAAAACATAACAAAACCGGAACATAAAAATGTGTCGAAATGAGGAAACCCAAAACAATAAAGTGCTAAAATAAATAAACTGGCACAATCTTATACATTTTCTAAAAAGAGAGAAATACATAAATGTTGTAGATGTTTAGCTTTCATCTCTGCTTTACAGATTATCAAATGCATACAATTAATCAGAAATACTATTGTGACGAGTCTTGGTCTTTTAATTATCATCTAAAAACGGTTTAAAAATCCTTAATTCTACGAGAAATACCATTCTAAATGTAATCTCTATGCAGGCCTACAGTATTTATATGTTTTAAAGTTCTATGTAACCAGGGATGTAATGAGTACCGGACAGCCATACTTGAGTAAAAGTGCAGAAAACAAGTCTTTTTGAAATTGGTGACTTGTTACTTGTATTGGAGTAATTTGAGTCAAAGTAGCAAAGTATCCAATTTGAAAAGAACTTAAGTATTAAGAAGTATTTTTATTCGTGCTCAATATAGGCCCAAAAACCGAAATTTGAAAGCAAACTATTGTTTTCCAAGACAGAAACAGAATTTAACCTCAATGTTTGAAAACTGGTAGAACAAAGTAGATAAAAAGAACAAAAAGTCAGTCTCAATCACTAAAATTTGCAAGTAGATATAAAATAAAATGATTAATCTGATTAGTAAATTATATATTATATGTATCATATAAAGTTATATATTATATAATAACATTTGTAAAACACATTTTTACGCCCCTAATTCACGTTCTTGTGGTTTCTAATTCACAAATAGCGTCCATTACCTTTAGCAGCCTAAAGATGGCGATATTCACCTCGTCCGCCCAAGAAATTAACCGCGGTATAAATCGATTCTGGCTTGTCGCTCACAATTACAATGTAACGAGTAACGATAAGTGTTCGTTCAAATGTAGTGGAGTGAAAAGTACTGCTACTCAATCAGAAATGCAGTGGAGTAGAGAGTAAAAGTTGCTTCTATTTTTTATACTCAGTGCAAGTACAAAGTAGCCAAAAACATACATAAGTAAAGTACCGAAGTACATTTACTCAAGTACCTTACACCCCTGTATGTAGCACAAGTCGACTAACTTGAGCACAAGTCTTTGGTTTCTGACACATCACCACAGGTAAAAGACAGTGGTTTTCGCAAGTTTTTGCCGACATAAACTGTCAGACACTGTCAAAAACCTGGTTTCTGTAAAGTTTCCGCCACCATCTCATCAGAAATTGGTTTCCAACTGCGGAAGTGCAATCACAACACATTTCTGATGTTCTTCTAATAATTCTTCTACTAATTTTTTTTCAAGTGACTTTCCGAAGGAAGAGCATAATTACACAAGCATAGAGCTAGACTCAAAGTAGCGTGAGGGAGATTTTCAACATGGTCATATCATATAAATCGTTCTGTCATATAAATCATATGCTGAAGAACTGCTGAACACCACATTTGGGAATGACCGTACCCAAAGGCAGTGTATTTAGAGAAGAGTAGCGGTCCAAGCACTGAACCTTGGGGAGCACCAGAAAAAGTGAAACTGAGCTAGACCTTAGAAAAAGCAGTGCTGGTGGGTTTGGTACTTGATTTTGCCTTTTGCAGAATTACATTTTTCAGATTTTTTAAGCCTGAACAACATCATTTCAGCTCTTGTTTTTATTTATTTGGGTATTTTTTTTATATTATTTTGTTCATTTTTGTACATGTGTAAAATATACAAGGTCTTATGCTTAAGTATTTTATATGTCTTGCTTAAAATGCAGTTGACTTAAATTAGGCTGAGCAGAAAAATGTAAATGTACATAATAGGAACCCAAACAATCCAAGTGTTCAGTTTGTATTCAAATGGGGAAAAATAACAGCAATAGGCATAAAGTATCGTCATGGAAACAAGATGAAGTGCAGCTAATCTATACAACGTTCTATGAAGATTCAAGGGGGAGGGGCATCGCTTCGCAGCACAGAGCTATTTGTGAGAGCCAAGTTTTAGGCCCGTTCCCCCATAAAAGTGGTTTTCTATAACAAATGAATAAGAATAAAAGCGTATCCAGTGTTGGAGTCTCTAAATCATGAATGGAGACACGGTGGTGCGTTTTCATAGTGCGTGGGTTTTCTCCAGGTTTTCTTTTTTTCCTTTTTGACATGCATCAATAATTGATAATATGAGTGAGTGAGAGTGTGAATGTGTGTGTCCTGCTCTGTGATTGGTTGGCCACTAATCCAGGGTGTGTCTTGTCTTCAAGCCCAGAGTTACAATGATTGACTCCAGCTCCCCATGACCCAGAAATGGAAGAAGATATGAAAATGGATAGATCGACTGTTGCCAGAAATGTTTTCTGATTGACATTTCTCTTTTATAATAAGCACTTTTTTAATCTAATGTGATCCAGGAGTTGGATTTATTTTCAGCAGACATTATTCCTGAAAGCGGAATCCCAGTCTCCCCGTGGCACGAAGGCCTTAGCGTGATCACCTTCATCTCTCACACTCATCACCATGTGCTTTTTTTCCAGCAACACAATGAGACGTAAAGATGGGCAAACACACAATGTTGTCAGCGAGCCGGAGGTCTTGCGTCGTGTTTTCTTTCCCGCCGTGACTCACACGCCGCGTCCCGTAGGTCTGTTCCGACCTTTCTTTGATTGACAGTTCAGATGCCCGCGGCCTCCACTTGGCTTTACGCTGCCACTCACTCGGGCATCAGACCAGCACTGGCTTTTGTTCCCTTCACATCCAGTTTTGAGTGCATTCAGCTTGCCATTTAGTGCACTCTGTTTAAATGCCTCATTATCTCGTCTAATAGAGTGTGTGCGTGCGCCTGGACGTGTGTATATGTAAGTGTGTGTGTGCGTGTGTGTGTGTGTGTGTGTGTGTTATAGGCAAAAAATTGATAAATGCGTTAGAGATGGATGCAAGAAAAGCATCACATTCAGCTAAAGCCTCTTAAGAACTGAGCTCCGGAATTATATTCTTTTTCAAATTTGCTTTGCTGAGTGGGCTTTTACAAGCGCAGTAAGCCAAATAAGTGTAAAAATGAAACGTCAATTTTTTGACATGATATTACATATGTTATTGATAAGTTGTTATTGATTACATTAAGTATGTTGTTATTATAGAAATTATTATAAGTTGTTATTAATTACATATGATTTTGATAAGTTGGATATATTATATATGTTATTACTAAATAACTTAATATATAATAAATAAACTTAAATATAATTTAATAATAAACTTAATAAACTTAAATAAATACACTTATTTTCATCAAATTTTTGTGTTCTAACACGTGTTATCTAAACTTCGCACTCATAATTTTCGCACTCATTTAATTTGAGATACTTCCTTTGCAATGACTTGCTTCTCGACACGCAGCCATTTTCGCCATAACTGCAAAATGCACTTCAGCGAAAAATAAAATGTTTTGTGACGTCTGTACACATACGAGGACATCAGGACTCAGAAGGGTAAAGCCTTTTTACACCTGCATAAATATGACGTGTGTGTGTGTGTGTGTGTGTGTGTGTGTGTGTGTGTGTGTGTGTGTGTTTAGAGCTGCTGGGCTTGAACCGCTTCAGTGGAGCCGCGGTGAACTACAGCTGTCTGTTACTGGAGGACGGCTCCGAGCTGCTGTACGTCGGGGCCCGAGAAGCCATTTACAAACTGGACTCCAGCAACATCTCCAGTAACAGCCTCTCGGTCAGTGGAATCGAAATGAAGATTAACTGTGACTCTTGAGGTAGTTCATTCTTCTGAAGCTGATCACTTCCTGTACTTCCTGTTCTGACAGCTGGAATGGGCAGCGTCCGCCGAACAGAAAAAACAGTGTCTGAGCAAAGGAAGGAATAACCAGGTAGTGTGTGTGTGTGTGTGTGTGTGTGTGTGTGTGTGTGTGTGTGTGTGTGTGTGTGTTTGTGTCTAAACTCAACATGGATGTGTTAGTTTTGGAGGGTTCTTAATATTATGAGACTTTTCTTTCGCAGATTTGAATGAGCAAAACAGGCGTTACAAATAACAGGTTCAAATTCAAATTCCAATTTTATTGGTCACATAATTATTACACGTGGTACAACATGTAGTGAAATGTAGTGTTTTTGATCGATACAGTAGATATAATATGAACAATTAATACAAATGCAAAAATATCAAGATGAAAATATACGGTAATCAAATAATGTAAAAAAAAAAAAAAAAAAAAATACAAAAAGTGAGTAAAATACAAAAAAAGTGACTCAGTGTTCAGTTTAAGGTGTCTAAAAAGTGACTCAGTGATACAGAAAGTGTTGTGTTAAAGTGACCAGTTACGTGTCCAGCAGCCAGATAGAAAGTGACCAGTGCAGTGATGATTAAAGTGCACTGGGTAGGTGCACTGGGTAAGGTTGGTTTATTCACATCCAAAAACAACACTGAAGACAATTCAGGAAGAACTCATTTTAATTGATTTTTTCAGATTTTTATAAAAAAAATAGTTTTGGAGGTGTAGGTGGGAGAACAGTAAAATTCTCTAATTTCTAAGAGAATGGTTTTCTGGTGGGTTGCTTGAATGTGGCGTGGTAGATTTTTGTGATTTTTGTTACATTTTAACCCTTTCCTTTATTACACATTGTATCTTCTGGTGATACAATGAACATAACATAAAACGATTTTTTATTTAGTAATTTTTTTCTTTTCATTGTATTTTTATAAGAAATAATACGTTGAATCGAATAAAAAAATATTTTGAGCTTACCGTCTGGAAGCCAGCAGCCCGTGTAGTACAAGTCATATGTTAGTAGAATTCATACGGTCAGTTCATACGGTCAAGACGATCTCTTTACCACAGTTACACATCACAATTTCCGTATAAGGCAGGGGTGTCAAACCTATGTTTGCTTGTGGCTCTAACATAAATCATTTAAAATGTTGTCAGTATGTCATTCAGTGTATCTACTGTACATACTGTACATGCCATCTAATGCTTTGAGTTTTCTGTTGACAGAGCGACTGCTACAATCACGTGCGCTTCCTCCAGAGATACAACGACACTCACCTCTACTCCTGCGGAACTCACGCCTTCAGGCCGCGATGTGCTTACATAGTGAGACCACCACATCTCTCCTCCAGGGGTCTTCACTGCTGTGCTCCGCAGTGTCTTGAGGTTATGCCCTTTTGTTTCAGGACGTAGCCCAGTTCACCTTTGTGCGCTTTGAGGAAGGGAAGGAGAAATGTCCCTATGATCCGTCCACGGGCTACACTGGATTCATTGTTGGTAAATATAACGTCGCTATTGAAGAGCCGTGCGATGTCTTCTCCGTGTTTGACCTGTCTGTGGTCTCCTGAGATGGAGAGATGTACTCAGCCTCCCAGTATGAGTATCGGAGTATTCCGGATATCCGACGCAACTTCCCCTTCCCCAACCTGAGGACTGATGACTCTCCAGCAAGATGGCTGCTTGGTACGTAATCACTTCTCTATGTTGTCCACTCCTTCCTTTTCTTGGTGACGGGGAGCTGGAGTCCATTTCAGTTTTTCCACACACTCGTAGGACACAGACATACAGACCATCATACTTATGGAAACATAGTCACGTTAAAATCTCTTAAATCTTCTTGGGCTATAGTTGGAACTGTACCACACAAAGAACTTGGAAACCTTACAAAGAAAGAGCCTGACTGAGCTTCAAACTCGGCCCTCGAATCTGACATTATTGGTGGGATGTGAGGAAAAACCCTGGGGAGAACCCGGGCCCATGATCATGCCAGTCTCCTTTGGCATTTTAACACTACAAAATCATTGTGATGGTTGTTCTGAGCCATTGTGAGGAGGATTCAGAGAAATGTCTTCCTCCTAAGTGGCAACTGAGGCGATTCCATCCCTCCACGTAGACACAGCGGCACCAGGTCGTCAGAAGCTCCAGGAGAGCGACATGGAAAATAAACCCGAAACTCCTAGGAGAAGCCATCTTGCCAAGCAGTCTGATCGATGTCAACTCCATCCTGATGACACCGACACTGCTCCGAGCAAAAAGTACAGCACTCAGCGCTCAGGAGAGGAGTGAAACACAGAAAAAACAAAGCATTAGCAAGACATATAGAGCCAAGATTTAAGATTTTGACACTCTGAGGCGCAGGTGCGTTTCGGTTCCGAGCAACTAGACTATGCAGCCTTTCTATACGGTTATTTTTAGTTATTAGGTATGTTATAATTACAGGTGAGTATATGCTTTGTTGAACAGTAAAATAAATAGAGCTGCTAGCAGCAATGGTGGGGTTTGAGTCTTGCATTATTTTTTTGTTGCAATCGGAGATAATCATATATGATTTTTTCCCCCAAATATTTAAACAAACAAGCCTGAAAAAATAAAGAGAAATAGCAGTGAGACCAGTAGTGTGAGGCAGTTAAAAGTTATAGATATTTGATAACACAATCGTTTCTGTTACACGTATATAACGAACGTCGGCTAGTCGTCCCTCTGCAACGCGGCTTGGAATCTCTCACAAAAACCTTCTGTCGTTCGGCGGCTGTCTGGTGGAACAATTTACCTATTCCTGTGAAAAAGTCTGCAACCTTCTCAATGTTTAAAAAAACACTAAAAACTGAGCTCTTTCACCAGCACCTTAGCACTGAATAAAACATTCTTAGTTTCGTGTTCACTGACTGTCATGCTGTTCTGTCTAGTAAGTTTCCTTATATAGCCTGTGTAGACATCTACTGTAGCCTATTGTAGACAAATTGCTTCACTTGCTCCTCTTTTTCTAAGTCGTTTTTAAAAGCGTCTGCCAAATGACTGTAAAGTAAAGTAAAGTATATTGTCTCACACTGCCCGAAATAGAGGAGAGAAGAGTGGAAAAAGTGCGGAAAAGAGGATGAAGCGGGTTGGTTTCAATACAGTGGGTTTAATGTTACTACGCAGTGCACTACTAATAACAGATACTGAAAGTAGGTGTTGGTATGAATATTGAAAACGAGACTCTGAAAATATTAGACTTAATCTGACTCTGGTTTGGCTTTGAAAAGGCTAAAAACCACTGACTACAGTAGTTCCGCTTGAGTCTCACACGATTGTTTACCGTTAGTGCGAGTCTTGAGTTAATGGGAACAGAGAAGTACGACGTGTTCTTCTGCAGCCTCGGATTCAACTTCAACCAAACTTTATTTGTCTCCGTGGGCTTTTAACAGTTTGGATCGACCCGATCTGTTTTCTTGAAAGCATTGGCGGAGCATTTCAGACATATTGAGGTGAGACTAGTTTTAAGAGTTACGTCAATTGGAAAATGCAAATAAGACGGAGCGAGTAAACTAAGACTTAAACCCTAAACAGATAGATGCAAAAGGACTTCGGATGTTACGCAAAACACAATAAAAGTGTGATAATTGGTCCGTTGTGGCACGAGGAGGTGATTTTGCTCTTTCTCTCCCGCTCAGAATCGGATTTTGTCGACTCAGCGGTTCTGAGGGAGAGCATCAACAGCTCCGTGGGGGACGATGACAAAGTCTACTTCTTCTTCACGGAGAGGAACGTGCAGCCGACGGTTTACTCCAGTCAGACCCGAGTGGCCAGGGTGGCCCGCGTGTGTAAGGTAAGCCAGCGGGTTCTAAGGGCACGGCTGGAGAAGGATTCAGTGCACTTGGTTTACTGGTTCAGTCAGTATTGGGAGTAAAGCTCGCAACACCACGCGCTGGGTTTGATTCTCAAAGAGAGATAGTTTAACAAAACTTCAATGTAGTCACGCAGCAACCACGTTGACACACACACACACACACACACACACACACCTAGGTGTATTGTCTCCCAATATTCTAAACTATAAATCATGGGTTTGAATTCAAATATGCACACATGTAACATGCAAGTTCAAACACACTTTAAATCTCATTTATAAAACACAAGAAAACACACAATACACACTTACACACTCACAGAATAACACTTTAAGACCAATAAACACAAATAATCAAAACAAATGTGGCATATCTCTCTTTCAATCACACACACACACACACACACACACACACACACACACACCAGACTGATTGATACACACTTAATATTGACACACACACACAGTCAAACTCACACACACCAGCCTGATTTATACACACTTTTCATTGACACACACAGATAAAGTCAATCTCACACACACACACCAGACTGATTTATACACAATTCTCATTGACACACACACACACACACACTAGACTGATTTATACACACTTCTCATTGACACACACACACACACCAGACTGATTTATACACACTTTTCATTGACACACACACACACACACACACACATTCTCTTAGATACACTTGCACACACACATACATACTCATAAACACACTTTCATAAACACACATATACATCAACTATAGCACACATGTACAAACACACACTCTGGTTTACATGTCAATGTTTAGTAGAAACTGGAGCAGAACTGTCCCAGAACCGCGTCAGGCAGACGATCCGCATCTCCATCTTCCCCTCGCTCACCTTCTCACACACACACACTCTGCTTTCTGGAAACTTCCTGTTGTTTAGCGTCTTTATTGTGCTGGGATGATTCCAGCATTGGCTCTGCGGTGAACACTTCACGGCTGAGGGAAGCAGGTCAGGTCGCTCACTGCTCCAGATACACACACCGTCTCCAGGCCCATGTAGGGCACACACACACACACACACACACACACTGTCATCTGCTCTACACACTGTACTGCACTTCTACTTTACAAACGCTTTATTCCAAAGCGACTTGAGTGAGCAGATGTTCAGAGTCTTGCTCAAACACACCAGTTTGGGACTTGAACCTTTGGGACTCCAGCTTCTCTAACCATTAGGCCACAACTCCTCCAGTTCCAAAGCATCTTGTGTGTGACTTGTATTTATAAAAAATAGTTATTTGACACCAGAAACACTTGATGGTCCCTTTTCACAAGGTGTTAGCTACAGTTGTGTCTTGACAAGCTTTCAAATTAAATACACATTTTACTTTTGAAAATAATGAGGATGGCTGATTGTAAGTTGTTAAACAATGGCTGATGGGTTTTAGTTGTAGAATTCACCCTGGAATGCACAACCTGGGTTGGTGGAAAGACACACACACACATGCACACATGCACGCACTATCACACTTGAGTGGCAGGACAGCATCATACTAACTACAATAACCCTAGTACAGCATCGACTACAATATCTCAGTAGGTGGTGTGTTTTGTGTTCAGATTGCAGAGGTTTTTTTTGTGTAGCAGCGGTACAGTGTGTTTTTGGATTGTATAGTGTTTCCCTTCCCAGATTATACCGTGTTTTTTCATATTGTACAGTGTGTTTTTGGATTGTACAGTGCTTTTTTCCAAGACTTTTTACATTACAAGATTTTTTAAGTGTGCACAGTCTTTTTTTACGTTACAGTGTTTCTTTAATACAATGATGGC
>MU204446.1:25471234-25482555 GCA_017309775.1 Paedocypris sp. Pulau Singkep | reverse complement strand
CAGAGGACTCTTCAGAGGAAGTGGACGTCCTTCCTCAAGGCCAGGCTGGTCTGTTCTGTGCCGGATTATGACCTTCAGTTTAATGTTCTGCACAGCGTACATGTCTTCCATGGGCCAAATGTACAGGACAGCATCTTCTACGGCACCTTTGGACTTGAGTGGTGAGGAAATGAACATATACATACAGTTTATACTGTATTTTTATACGTCAATATGAGGTGCTCAGACTGCATGTGTACTCAAGGCTGTGAGATGGATTGTTCAAAAAACACTTACATGGAGCATGTATCTTACGTTTTTTCAAAAAAGGAATCGTATTCCGGAAAGACGTACAGTGGTCCATAAGTCAAGGTCCATGTAGTTGACTGTTGGTCTTTAACGGTGTTGCATTGGCTTTTCTAAAGATAGCACTTGGTTAGAGGATTGATGGATGGATAGATTTCTAGATGATGGTTGGTTCGATGGATTAAGTGTAGATGAATGGAGTGGGATGGATAGATGGTTTAAGGATGGATGGATGAATGGTAGTGGGTAGGATGGATGGGATGGATAGATGGTTTAAGGATGGATGGTGGGATGGATATTTTTTTTAAGAGATGAATAGATGGATAGAAAGATAGATGGGTGGTGGAATGGATAGATTACTAGATGGTGGGATGAATCGATGGATTAAGATGAATAGATTGATAGAAAGAGAGATGGGTGGTGGGATGGATTAATAGATGGACTAAGCTAACTCCTCTAAACCAGTGCTAAGCTAACTTATCCAAAGCAGGACTAAGCTAACTTATCTACACCAGGACTAAGTCAACTCATCTAAACCATGGCTAAACTAAGTTATCTAAACTAGGACTAAGCTATCTTATCTAAACCAGGACTAAGCTTACTTATCTAAACCAGGACTAGGTTAACTTGTCCTAACGAGGACAAAGCTAACTTATCCAAACCAGGACAAAGCTAACTTATCTAAACTAGGACTAAGCTAACTTATTTAAACCAGGGTTAAACTAATTTAACTAAACTAGGACTTAGCTAACTTAACCAAACCAGGACTAAGGGAACTTTTCTAAACCAGGACTAAACTAACTTATCTAAACGAGGAGTAAGCTAACTTAATGACTAAGCTGACTTATCTAAACCAGGATTAAGCTAACTTATATTTTCAAGAAAATAGATGGTTGGTTGACCAGGCTAATGGATGAATAGATCAGTGAATAAAACAGGATGGATGAGTGGACAGATAGATCAGAGAAACGGTAGATGAGTGGATCAATAGATGGATCTGGGAATAAAACAGAATGGAAGAAAGAACAGATAGATTGAAAACACGAATGGATGGATCAGAGAAAGTGAATCAGTCAGACAGACAGATGAGCAGACAGACAGGTTTTTGATGTGAGGGTTAATCTAGCTGGAGGTGAGACGGCCACATCTACAACAGGAGCCATGTTAATCTCAAATCCTGCTTCCCAGAGCTTGTTTGACTAAAGGATTCCAGCACAAGCTCCAGGCCCTGAATATCAGCATCACTGAGCCCAGTCACGCGGCTTCAAATTACCCTTTAAATGTCCACACACCACACGGGGGAATCGTCCTCTATTTAAAGCTCCCTTTGGCAGAGGTGTACAGAGTACCTGAAATACTTGAGTAAATGTGCTGATACATGAAATAAAAATGTCTCTACTCCAATAAATGTACAGATAGTGTAAAAATGACTCTACTACAAGTTCCAAGTCACCAATTCCAAGAAGACTTGAGTAAAAGTCGTAAAGTGTCCCATTTGTAGGAACTCAAGTATTTTGCTTGTAGTGAATTTGGGCTCAAAAAACGTTTGAAAAAAGATTTAGAAACTCTTTTGTATTTTATTTCCTAATATAGAAATGGAATTTAACACCTCAATGATTAATGGCAGGACAAAATAGACAAAAAAAAGAACAAAAAATGTCAGACGAAAATGTGCAAAAGAAGAGCAACCGCTAATTCACGTTCACTTGATTTAGCTCATAAATAACATCCAGTATCTTCAGCATCCTGCAGATGGCGATATCACCTCGTCCGCCCAAAAAATTAACCGCGGTAGAAAAAGATGCACAATCACAACGTAACGAGTAACAATACATGTCCATTATAATGTAGTGGAGTAAAGAGACAGATACTCAATCACAAATGTGGTCAAGTAGAGAGTAGAGTTGCTTTTATTCTTGATTCTTAGTACAAGAACAAAGTAGTCAAAAATACTCAAGTAGCGAAGTCCCTTTACTCAAGTACTTTACATCATTGGTAATTATTAGGAGACGGGACACAAAATACCTTGGTGGCGACGCCTTGTTCTGCCCGAAGTGTAAAAATGCGTTTCAATTGTTGGTGTAAAATTATGGAATGAACTTAGTGATACATTTTTCTTTTTTTAAATTCAAAAAAGATTTTAAAAATAAATGCATTGGTGACTATAAATAGAACAGGACAAAAAAAAGAGAATAACAGGACAAAAGGAAATGTGAAGCTAGAAAAAAGGTTACATTTCTGGAGATTCTTGATTCGTGTTTTGTTGGGGTTTTTTTGTTTGAGTTTCTTTTAGGTTGTTGTAAAGCATCAGTATATTTACATCAGTAATGGAAAATGGATGTAAACGGATAGACAACTATACGCAATGCTTCAACCTATTTGTTTTTCTTTCTTTTTTTTTTTGGTTAATTAAAATGAACAACAAATTGTTCACGGGATGTAATATTTACTTGTGGGTTTTGACCAATAAAATTCAAATGACACAAATAAATAAAAATATTTAGGTAAGATTTGCTCGATAGTAATTACCAGTAGAATACCGTTTTCTACTAGTTAATGAAAATGTATGCATTTGATATATTTTGACTAAAACTGAAATCACAAAGAAATAAATGTCTAAAATCTAACTTTTATCTCATTTGGTCTAAGTAATGCAGTATTATGAGTAGCTTGGTAAGTTCAGACAGACAGACAGACACACAGACAGACAATAAATAATGTATTACTTATAATATACTTATAATATATAATATAAATAATGTATAACATTAATATATACTGTATATACACCATAATCCCCATGTGTAAAGAAAATAAACTAGTAAATTCCAACTTTCTACATTTTTAGTTAAATTAGAAATGGGCTATGTAAAAACTTTACTAGCCAATGCTTGTGGCTATTTTATGTATGTGCCGTTTCCATGTTTGGAATATTTTAGTCACCCAATAAAATATGATTTGAGTTTTTTTCTCATGTTTCGGTGTTCACACTTTCCTGAAAACATATATTACACTGCGATCACTGTATCACAAAGTGATGTCATTGTCAACCCCCCATTGCCCCGCCCACCGAAATCACCCCGCCCCCTGCCATACGCCTTGTTATTAAAAGTGGTAACTTTAATGTTGTGATGGCCGCCCTCTCCAGGTGCTTACAGTATTATTGTACATGAAGTTTATATTGTTCTCTTTCTCTTCCTCACTGCCAGGAGAAATGTCAGGATGTCGGCAGTGTGCCAGTATTCCCACAGAGACGTCCAGGCGGCTTTCGATGGGCCTTACATGGAGCTTCAAGACTCCAAGTGGAAGGAATACACGGGGAAAGTTCCGGATCCAAGACCTGGTTCGGTAAAATAATGAACGTGGCGGCCTTAAATCCCAGAATGCATTGCTTCTGTAGTTCACGATGACCGTTGTATTCTGCAGTGCGTAACTGACCGTCATCGTTCCTTGCTCATAAACTCCTCACGAGATCTTCCTGACAACGTCCTGAGTTTTGCTCGGAGACACCCTCTGATGTCCCGGCAGATCCAGCCGGTCGGAGGACGTCCCGTGCTGGTCCAGAGGAACCTGGTCTACACCAAGATCACCGCGCATCCGGTCACCGCTCTGGACGGACTGGTCTATCACATGCTCTTTATAGGAACTGGTAGGTGTAAAGTACTTGACTTTACTTTACTATATTTTTTGGCTACTTTGCACTTGTACCGAGTATCAAAAATATAAGCAACTTTTACTCTCTACTTGACTACACTTGTGATTGAGTATGTGTATCTTTACTCCACTACATTTGAATGGACACTTAATATTACTTGTTACATTGTGATTGTGCGCAACAAGTCGGCGTCTTTTTCTACCGCGGTTAATTTCTTGGACGGATGAGGTGATATCGCCATCTGCAGGATGCTGAAGGTACTAGATGCTGTTTATCAGCTAAATAACGTGAACGTGAATTAGCTGTTGCACTTTTTTGCACCTTTGAGTTTGTCTGAGACTGACTTCTTTTATAATCTATTTTCTTCTGCCATTTTGAAACATTGAGACTACTTTAATTTCTAAATGGAGTAATTTCTACAGTAAGGTGCTCAAATAAGGTTTCCAGCCACTCTTTACACTTCTGGATGTAACACAACAACTGTATTTTTCGGAAAACTCATAGCACGACATCCACATCCGACCATCCTTTGTGAGGGATTGAGTGCTCCCCTTCTCCCGAACACCATTAAAAATTCAAATTCAAAATGTATTATACAATCGTCCAGCATATAAACATAGTGGGGGATGAGAGATAAAAGCAATAAAATACAATAAAAACAGAGATAAGATAAAATATGAATAAAATATAAAAGATAAAAAATACAATAAAGGGAGAAAAATACAAAACTACAAGATAAATATGCAAGACAAAATAATGAATAAAATGTAGTAAAAGATAAAAATACAATAACGAGAGAAAAATACAAAATACAGAAAAAGTGACTCAAGTGATCCAGGTAGTGTTACCCAGAAGGCCTTGCGTTTCCAATCATCCTTTGGGTGTTGGGTCCTTTATTAGTAAAGACAAGGCTGAATAAACATTTTTACATTAGCATGCACATGCGCATAAATATGTGAACGGGTTTTAATAGTGTCCATCCATTTTCTTACTCCATTTCTGGGTCACAGGGAGCCTGAGCCAATCCCAGCCTATCAGGACACACACTGGATTGGTGGCCAATCAATCACAGAGCAGCACACACAGTCACACTCCCACACACGAATGGTCAATTTTCTATTGCCAATTCAGCTGAAACGCAACTTTTTAGGCCGTGTGAGGAAACTGATGACTTTCCAGGACGATTTGAAGGAACATCTCCTCGTCGGAACACCGTCTGTTAATACAGCGACATGCTTTTCCTCTACAATTCTACATTTACAGTCATAATTTTATAAATGTCTGTGTTGTGTGCAGACGAGGGCTGGCTACACAGAGCTGTGCGGGTCAAAGGTCACACGCACGTCATCGAGGAGCTTCAGCTGTTCAAGGAGCAGCAGCCAATCAGTGACATGCTGATCTCAGGGAGACAGGTAGTGTAGTGAGGAACGCTCCGGCCTGCTGATGATCCGGCCACCTCACAGTCCTGTGTGCTCTTGTGTGAGCAGCACTGCATCTACGTCAGCGCCCCCTCTGGCCTGGTGCAGCTTCCCCTGGCTTCCTGCCAGCGCTACACTTCCTGTTTCCACTGCGTCTTTGCGCGGGATCCTTTCTGTGGATGGGACGGAAGCCAGTGTGTGGATTTAACGTCTCGGGAAAACCGGTAAAAAATTACCTAATAAAAAAATGTATTAAAAAAATAGGAATTAAATTAGAAAAAAAAAATAGTTAATATTTATACTTTTATAGTGTTTTATAAATGTTTCAGTACAAATGTGACATTTTAATACGGCAATTGCTACACATTTTTCACATTGTTTACATTTTTTTCTCCCCCACCTAAAAATAAGTGACGTTTTTTTATTTGGAAAAAAAAAAAACAAGCAAAGAAAAATCAAATTTGTAAGATTCCTGTTGTGTGGCTGTTTCAGGACGGGCATCGTTCAGGACGTACAGGAGGGAAAGCGGGGCTGCGCCAACATCACCACTGATGGTGTGTGGAAGATTTCACACATACAGGATTTCCCTGCTAAATTATTAATAAATAATAATGTGATATAGTTCATATTATTAATAATAATGTTATAACAAAATGTTGCAACATTTTGCAAAATTATGTGGCGTTTTTTTAGCTACATTTTGTGGTGGCAATGTAGCTAAATTTTGTGGCAGTCATTTCTAGAAATTTGGTGGAGGCAATTTAGCTAATTTGTGTGGTTTTAAAAATGTTGTTGCGGTATATTCCAGAAATTTTGTGGCGGTTATTTCTAGAAATTTTGTGGCTGTAATTTAGCAAAATTTTGTGACAGTATTTTTTTGAAATTTGGTGCTGGTAATTTCTTAAAATATTGTGGTGGTAATTTGTTAAAATTTTGTGGGGGCAATTTAGCAAAACTTTGTGGTGGTAATTTCCAGAAATGTTATGGCGGTAATTTAGCAATATTTTGTGGCGGCGATTTCTAGAAATCTGTGCCATTTTTGCCAAACTAACGATTTTTGACGCACTTTGACTTCCCAGGGTTGGTCCCGCACCGCACCCGCACGGTTCTGGAAGGCGACGACGTCATGTTGCAGTGCGAGATCCGTTCCAACCTGGCCAGACCGCACTGGACGCTCAACCATCAGCCGCTGCAGGGACCGGGCCTGGACCTCAGCTACCGCCTCAGCAGCGACGGCCTCCTCATCATCAGCGCCCGGGTCCAGCAGAGCGGACACTACAGCTGCTACCTGGTGGAGAACAGCGTCTGGGTTCCGGTCCGCAGCTACGTGGTGCGAGTCCGACCCGCCACTGCTCCAGATCCCCATCAACGTCCCGGTCCGACGGCTCTCCCGGAGACCTTCTTCACCACCGTGACGCCTCCGAGCCCCTCTGGTGGTCCGGTGGAGCAGATTCTGTCCCCGCCCCCCGTCCCGATGCCGGAGCTCCAGACCTACAGGCACATGGAGGTGATGTACATCTCGCTGGTGGCGGTCCTGGGCGGGCTTTGTCTGGTCCTCACGGTGGTCCTGCTCTACGTCAGCTTCTGCGCTCGCCACGCCTCCAGGAAGTACTCGCATCCCGTGGCGGTGACCGAGAGGAAGAGGAGCTCGCTGTTCGAGCTGAAGACCATCTCCAGCCACTGCAACGGCAGGAGCGAAGGGCGGGGCAGAGCCATGTCCAGAGACATCCAGTTCCTGCAGTTCGTCCCTGAGGAGATCCAGGCCTCGCCCTGTAAGGATCCGCCTCCCGCCCCGCCTCTTCCCTCGCCGCCGCCCCTTCCGTCCTCCGAGTATCCCAACGGACTGTCGGCCACGCTGCCCAGCATGCTGAGGAAGATGAACGGCAACAGCTACGTCCTGCTCAACCAGACGGACGCCGACACCACCTCGCCGCTCTACCACTCCTTCACCGAGGAGCTCAACCGGATTTTAGAGAAAAGGAAGCAGCTGGACCTCCAGCCGGACGAGAGCTCCGTGTAGACGGGGGTCTTCACTTTTATACACCCCGCCCTTTTGATGAGATTATCAGCCTTGAAGGTTCTGGAACTGGAGTTTGGGAATCTGACGGATGTTGATTCCCGAGACCCCCGGAATGTTGCGAGCATTGGGATCATCCGTCCAGATCCAGGCGCGTGTAATTATCAGACGGGCGTCAAAGCCTGTGATCAGATGGTTATTAGTAAATTAGGGATTACTAATTTAACTCACGCTTTTGTTGCATTTGACGTTTGAGGTTTGAATGCAGTTTACACGAGATATACAGTTTATACATTTACAGCACATGACAATCACATTCGCTCTATTTATTTACTTGCTTTCGTTGTGTGTGTGTGTGTGTGTGTGTGTGTGGTTAAACTTATACTGTATATAAGTATGTATGTGTAAATATTAGGGCTGTCAAACGATTAATCTTTTTTTAAACTGATTAATCGCACTTCCCTGACCAAATTCATTGAGATTAATCGCATTTAAATGACTACTGCTTGTTATTTTGGATAATGAGGCATAATATGCAAATTATTGTAAACTCGACACTAAATAAACACTGGTTTGGTTTAAATACAGAAATATAATTTAGTATATTTGTTCAATTTGCAAAATATTTTCTTTTTCATTTTCTGTTTTTTAACTCTCCGAGGTCGAGTCGCTCTTTATTCAAGATAAAACACACAACAAATGTCAATTTTGGTGTTATACACCAATTGAAAGTTTGAAGTACTCTTTTTTTTAGGATACACTCAAATAAAACAGGACGTTGTGTTTTATAAAAAAAAAAAAAAAAAACATATATATTAATAATAATAATAAAACTAAAACGTGAAGCGTGTTTTGCATTTTTGTCAGTTGAAAACAAACTTCATAAATACTTTTCACTCTAACATGAAACATATGCCTACATGATGCTTAAAATGCCTGTTTTTAAATATAAGTGTAATTTATCTAACCCATATGAATCTAAAGCGGCAGCTTGTTGAACAGAGATTTCATCGAGACCAAGAATTCTGACGAGCAAGTTTTTTGCAGTTGAAAAAAGGAAAAAGCAGGTCGAGTCTCAGTTTTAATAAGTCCATTCAAGAACATTCAAAACACCGCGGAAGAAGATGAGATCGATGAGACAAATAGCAGCAGGTGAAAACAATCACTTTGCTGCTGATCATAATGAGCCGCACCTGGTCACATGAGCGCTGGCTCTCTTGGTCTATTCATTGCACGTCCCCACACCGAAATTAGATAAAAAGGTAGAACTGTGATTAACAGAGTTAAAAATTATTGACGCAATTAAGCATTTAAAATTAATCGCATGCGTCAACGTGTTAACTTTGACAGCCCTAGTAATTATGCATAAGTGTGTGTAAGTATCACATATATGTTGATTTATGCATATACTGTGTTTTATACATGCATATAAAATATAAATACACACATACACACTCATATTTGCGCACGTGTATATACTATATGAAGCGTCTATAGACAAACACGTGTATATTTACGTGTGTATTTTTATACCCTCTTTAAGCCGCAGTTTTTAATACAGACAGCTGAAGTCGGCAGGAAGTGTGTGTCCCTGCAGAAGTGTGGAGTCAGCGGTCACTTTGCTTCATTGGTCAGTGGCGGTGACAGGAAGGGCGGAGCTTAGATTCACCTTCACGTGGCCACAGGACCTGCTCTGCTTATGTTCTCAATAAGTTTTTTTTTATATATATATAGGACCATTTGGTGAACAAGGGAGTTGGTCATTATGAAAAGAATGTGGGCAGTATTAAGCCGATGTGGACCGGGATTCGAACTGTACCACAGTTTTGTTTGATTCATACCGAAGTGAAATCTTCTTAAATTGCCTGTTTATGAGAACATGTTCTATTATGTATTGAAAATATGTTAGTTTTGTTTCTGTTTAAGAATGTTTTAAACATGTTTTTCGTATCAACATGTGTCGTGTATCTCACACACACACACACACTATTGCTTATGCTGTTTTTGTATATAAACACACACACATATACAATTTGTGCACACAAAACATTATCACTGTAATCAGTTTGTTAGAAAATAAATAGGATTTGTGTAGATTCCATGTCAATTGAGTTGCTTAAGTTGTATATAAACTTATTTATGAACATGATTCATAATCAATTTATTTGGTCATTTCCTGTCTACAAGATCTTTAACCAAGCATTGCTTTGTGTGTGTGTGTGTGTGTGTGTGTGTGTGTGTGTCCTACGGAGTTTAAATGGTTGCTTTTGGCATTATTTCCGATTAGAGTCTAGGTCAGCAGTATGTACAGGCCTTTCAGTATTTCCGATGAATGATTAAAGTATTTATTCCCATCAGCGCTTCTGTAATATGTGAAAAAAACAAACATAAATCTGTGTTTGTGTCGCCGCGGTCCACATCTGTATGTCCCCGTGTGTCTGTTACTTAGCAACGCCGCTCTTAATTTAGATCTTTCCTTAATCCATATAATAGGTCACACTGGTTTCCACTGGGGAGCCGATGGAACCGGAGCACTAACGTCTCATCGACCTGCCAGAAGCGGGACAGAAGAAACCTCCAACGGATTCACTCAACGCGACTTGGGTTGCTGTCGAGCATCTTCCGTCTCCATGGAAACCGTCTTCCGCTTCGGCAGTGAAGAATCACGTGCACGGATTGAGGACGTTGGTCAGGCGTGATGATGTCTTTATCGTGACACTGATTAGAGAAACTTTGGGTTTAGATATAGATACGTCTACGTACTCCATTGACTTTTAGTTAGATGATAATAATAATAACAAATTAAACTTTATTAATCCCTCAATGGGAAAAATCATCTCTGAATGTAACCCTCCTATTATTTTTTCAATGTTTAAAAATGGATTAAAAAACACTTAAAAGTATTTTTTCACTTTGAAACTTCTCCTGCTTGACTTATTTGATGTAGTCATCATATAAAAAATATAGTGATTCAGTTCACATATTTGTACCACCATGCTTCATGTTTATGTTACAAAGATTATGTTTGGGTCAAATTGACCAGTGTTAAAAACAAAAAAAATGCTACGTGTTTCACGTTTCATTTTGAAACTTGTTATGCTTGTCTTAGAGTAATCTACATACAAACAAAAAATGGTTCAGTTCACATATTTGTATTGTCAGCTACATTTTTGTTACAAAGATACTGCTCAGATCAATTTGACCCTTCAGACAAAATGGAAGCTAAAAAGAGACAGAAATATCAAAAACTTGTTTCTTTAAAACAATGAGACATGCTGAACTACCGTCTCACACTCACAAACAGTTTTTGGAACTTTTTGGTTTCTGACACTTATATGCATAACAAGAGTCAAATTGAACCAACATCGAACATAATTGATGTTCCTCTGAAATCGAACATAATAAAATGGATAACAAACAAACTCGGAGCAGTGGGCAGTCTCAAGGAGCGGGGCATTTAGGGGTTAGATGCATCTTTAACAGTAAAGGTCCAATTTTGCGTAATAGTATTTCAAGCTCACAACAACATGGTGTACAAAAATGAAATGTATTGAAATTAAATTTGGTCAAACAAAATGTGAGGAAAAAAATTCAGTAAGATCAATAATCGTCCGACACGCCATCCGATGCCTATTTGGTCAGTGTGACGCCGGCAGGAGTATTTAAGGTCGTATTTAAATAATATTTGAGTCGAGTTTTGTCACGTTCTCATTGGTTTTGCTCTTCATCACGGAGAAGGTTTCTCCACAAATGTTTGCGTTCGCAAACGCCACGTCACTGTCCCTCTTTCCTTTCACAAATATGGAAAGTTCAACAATAATCTTAATTTGTCCTTCCATCACGTCTGAAGGTCTCTGATTAAAGGTCATTAATAATAATAATAATACATTTTATTTTTTTGGCGCCTTTCAAGGTACCCAAGGACACCTTACAAAATTAGAAACAT
>MU204446.1:25457218-25471134 GCA_017309775.1 Paedocypris sp. Pulau Singkep | reverse complement strand
GGCTGAAAGCGCGGGCGCCCATGGTTACGAGTCGATAGTTGGTGGAAGTGAGTTGAACAGATGAACTAGATCTAAGGCTACGGACTGGAATGGTGATGCGAATCAGATCAGAGATGTAGGGAGGTGCAATGTTATGAATGGCTTTGAAAGTGAGCAGGATTATTTTATAGCGGATGCGATGGGTGATGGGTAGCCAATGCCTTTGGCTTTGGGTAGCATTAGTCTTTACAGTAATCTCTTCCAAACGGATTAAAATCACTAAATAAGAGTATTTAATCGCTGAATAAGAGTAATTAATCACTAAACAAGAGTTATTTCAAAATCACTAAATAACAGTTTGGAAGAGTAAAACCACTCATCATCATCAGGTCCAGGAGAAGTACAAGTAGATGGTCTTTAGAATCCAAACTAAATTCCAACTGGTTTGACGATAGTTTTTCTAGTGGATGGGCAGCTGACAATCATGTATAACTGACAAACTTGTGTTTTTTATTAGATTAGAAATCTGAAGGTTTAGCTGAATCTCATGAGGAAATGTTCTTCTGTGGGCCGACGGGTGTGATACTGGGGGTCCGGTTGGTGAAGGGATGCCACTGGCCCTGGATGCTGGGAGAGTCCGTGTGGATGGGCTTCCGGATGCGGATGATGTCCAGTCCAGACTGGTTGGACAGTGTGGTTATTAGTTCGGAGATTTCCTGGGATGTTTTGTTGGTAAGAGTTTCCTCCTTTACATTCCCGTTTACTAGAAGGAGCAATAACAAAGGAGAAGATTAATTTCTTCATTTGTTCTCATATCTAATCCAAATTCCCAGTTGAAATAACAAAATGGCAATAATTCGTTCCAATCCTTAAAATCGAATTTGTTTTAACTTTTCAATAGTTAAATCATTTCACATCATATTATGTTATGTTATATTATATAATTGCTGATCATAATATCACATTTCAGAACGATTCAAGAGACAAACACTTTTTTGTAAAAACTTAAACAGCAATAGGCACAAAGCATTTCACAAAGCATGGGAACTTCTAAAAATTAAATAAAATCTTTAAAGTTGAATTAAAAAAAGTAAAAAACCTTTGTGGAGAAGCATTCTTATTCTCTAGGTTGGTTAATATTTTTTCTGAATAAAACTGTTGTCTAATATTGTCCCTAATTGATCACACTCAATTAAAATGTGTTTTATAGACAAGACAAGTGTTCCAACCCTCAAAAAGTGGCCTGTATTTTATGTTTCAGGGCAGCCCAGTGGCATTGTGGGTAGTTGCCTCACAGTAACAGAACCTGTTTGAAACTCAAGTTCAAGGCCTGAATAGGTGTGCATGTTCTCTTGGGTTTCCTCCGGGTCTCCTGTCTCCTCCAAAAAAGGTCCAAAAGGGTGCAAGAGAAACGGAGTCTGTAGAATGTGTGAGTCGGAGTGTGAATGAGTGCATCCTGCTCTGTGATTGGCTGGCCATTGATACAGGGTGTGTCCCACCTTCAGGCATCTTGTAAAACTCGTAAAAATGCACTCGTAGGTCAAGGTGTCACTGGTTAAAGGATTGGTTTATTTAAAAAATAATAATTATTTTGATGGACTTCGCAGTTCTAAAACAAGATTCTGTCTATGTTTTTAATAATCTGCAGCAGGATGGTGAAAGAGAAAGGCACGTACAGTACTCGGCCACCAGCTTGGGGATTCTGCTGGACTGCGGCGACACGTAAACCACGATTCCTGGATTGTTCTTGGCAAAGTCGACAACGCCTTCCTCAATGAAATCCCTGGAAGAACAAACACATGTACTGTCACTCCAGCCATACCTAAAATAACAGCTGATACTACTGGTGGTGTAAAGTACTTGTGTAAATGTACTTCGTGTTACTTTCTGCAAGTATTTTTGGGACATAATGTTTGGCATCAAAAATACAAGCAACTTTTACTAGTCTCTACTTGACAACATTTGTTAGTGTTATTGATACATTATTGAGTATCTGTACTCTTTACTCCACTACATTTGGATAGACACTTATCGTTACTCGTTATATTGTGATGTGCAAGTACAAGATGTGCTTGGACAAGTACAGTACAAGTAAAATACTTAAGTTCTTTTTAAAATAGAAGCATTTGGATTAATACTCAAGTAACCTTGTAACGGGAGAGACGGTTGTATTGTTTCACTTTCTCTCTCTCACTCACTCACTCACACACACACACACACACTCACACACACACACACACACACACACACACACACACACACACTAACGAATGTGGTTTTCAATTGGTACTGTACACTTTTACTTCCCTTACATTTAATTTTCAATAACATTGGACACGTGACAACTACGGAGCATTATCCGAAACAAATTAAGTACTGGTTCCAAAAGGAATATATTTGTTATAAAGGTCCATACCTGACGCCTAACGAGCCCTGTCCTTTCTTTGAGAAGATGAGGGAGATTCTCTTGAGCTGACACACGTAGCGACCCACTCCGTTCTGAAGAACGCTCTGTAAGAATCGACTCGGTGTTCCTCGAGCGGTCATGGTGGCTGCTTTAATAGTCACACATTCGATTCAAGCTATTTATATCGTGTTTCGTTTGAATAAAAACGATCAATTTGGATGTGAAATGTGAAGGACAAACTTCGGGCGCGTGTGACGGGACGGCAAGTACCTCTCACATTTTCGTCCGGGTGGAAAATGATGTTGCTCTTTTACAACTAAATTCAGAACAAGAAACAACGCAATAAGGCTATGAAACAATAGCAATAATAATAGCGTTTAATATATACATTAGGTTATTAAACATATGGAAGTGAAATGTGTACTGATAATAGCTTGTTTAGTCTCTCAGAGAGCGTTGTCGTGTTTCACACGGAAGTATTTTGAAGGGCGGACCTGACGTCATTGAGGGACAGTCGCACATGTAGTCATTGCGCGGCTGCTGTTTGGCGCGCTTCTGGAATCTAGTGAGTTTGTGAAAGTTTGCCTCCTTTATTAACACACAATCTTGTAATTTATGCAGACATTTTTATTTTTTCATTCCATCTGTTATTAAATTAACATCTACGCAATTGGAATGAAACGTCAGGGGTCATGCGTGATTACTGTAATCCTGAGCGACTTTCACGCTCCGATAAATGTAATTATAACGGAGGAATAAGTAAATAAAGTAAAGACAATATTGCGCTGGTTTTCGTCGGTAGAATAGTTTTTATTTGGCGTTTTCACGTGTTAAAATGCGTATTAACCCACATTTGTAAATCTTCATTATTTATTTACTATAGATTATTTAGTGTAATGATGAAAATGTGTGAAATGATGAAAATATTGACTTTGTGCAGTATAGTATAAAGAACAGTCGTTTTTTTTTTTTTTTTTTTTTTACCGATTATTTGTTCAGTTTACACTCCGTTGGTATTGTTTTTCACCTTTTAATGTTTTGTAATGTAAATGTTTGTGTTTTTGAGCACGCGGATTATTATTATTATCAGAAGAAGAAGAAAGTCTTTTCTTCGTCCCGGAAATTCTTTGTTACAGCAGCAAGTACAACTTTACAAAAAATGAAGAATCAAGTTCAGAATCAAGATTATTTACAATTTAAATACAGTTTAAAGAATGATAAAACAAATACACACATTAATAGTAAAATTCCACTGTATACGTATATTGTACAGGTACCGGATATTGATATTGCACAGAAACAGACATTTTTACATAACAGAGAAGCGTTTTCACAGGAAAAAAAAGTCTTTTTGTCTTTTGCTCTAATTTTATATACTTTGTACTAGATATATTATTTATATTTTATCTTACACAATGCACATTTTCTTACATTTTTATTTTGTGTGTTTTTCCTTACGTTGCACCAAACGGACCAGTGTCCCTAATTTCATTGTAACCATGTGTCGCGAAGACAACAAAGGCATTCTATTCTATTCTAAAAGGTTGTAAAAATGTTGAGTCATTTCTATGTTGCAGGTCTGATGTGATGTGGAGGAGCAGGTTCCTCAGGGGGCTCTTCAGTCTCCGTCAGTGTCCCCGTAAACCACATCCTGCGTGGAGAAATGTGTCATATTCCCATCCCTGTCGGAATCCAGCGCTTCAGCTTTCGTCAAAGATGCCGACTGCGTCCGTCTTTGAGAACCGAACCAGACATTCTGCTCTGCTGAACTTCTGTCGAACTTTGAGAAAAGACGCAAAGTCGATCCCAGACTCCCCAGTCCTCACCGTGACGGACATTAAACACTACCTACGATCCAAGGACGTTCCCTTTTATGACGGCCACAGCTGTTTACATGCTCCGAGCATCTTCTTGGAACGTGCTCCAGAAGGTCCCGGCAGAGAAAACTACTCCATGTTCATCGATAAGACCACCGGGCAGTTTCTGTGTAAAGAGACTCTGGTGGAGGGCAGTTGGGAAGATCTTCAGGACTGTCTAGAGGTGATGTGGAGCGACGGTCAGACGTCCATCAGCCCTGGTGTGATGCTGGGCTTCCCAGAGGAGGAAGAGGAGCGCGAGGCAGAGCTGCGAGAAGTGCGGCGCATCTGGAACAGCTCGCTTCCCTTTTCCAGCCTCCTGGATGAAGAAGCCAGTCTCGTTAAGACCATGTTCCAGATTCATAAGCTCACCAGTGCCACGCTGAAGAAGTTTGAGGTCAGGTTCTTCAAGCCGACTAAGAGTCTGGTCTTCCCCTGGTTCGGTGGACGGGACTCCGGCCTGAAGGGCGTCAAGCTGATCTCCGCATCCACTGCTGGAGACAGTCGGGTGGTCTACACGGAAGCCACGGTTCCTAAAGCCTCACACTACCATAACCTCTTCGGCCTTCCTCTGATAAGCCGGAAGGATGGAGAGCTGGTCCTGACGGGCCGTGAGGTGGACGCCATGGCTGTGAGTCAGGCCACGGGTCTCCCCTCCCTGTCTCTGCCCCGCGGCGTGGCCTGTCTGCCCCCGCTTCTCCTGCCCTACCTGGAGCAGTTCAAGAAGGTCACGCTGTGGCTGGGCGGAGACATGCGAGCCTGGGAAGCCTCCAAGCTCTTCTCCAGGAAGCTGGGACTCAAGCGCTGCTCCCTGATCCGGCCCGGAGAGTTCCAGCCCTGTCCCGCGGAAGCCCTGGTCCAGAGCCGGAACCTGAGCCGCATCATCAAGGCCTCCATCCCGGCCGCACACAAGTCCATCGTGTCCTTCAAGCAGCTGCGAGAAGACGTGTACGGAGAGCTGGTCAACGTGGAGCAGGTGGCTGGGATCCAGTGGTCTCGCTTCCCGGAGCTCAACCGCATCCTGAAGGGTCATCGGAAAGGCGAGCTGACGGTGTTCACAGGTACGGCCCGCAGCCTCTTCACCTGCTGGTTTGGGTTTGCTCTGTGTTTTATTATTGTTTTATTATTTGTGGTTTTATATGATCTAAAATGATCTTGTCTTTCATTTTTAATGTCAAAGTCAAATTTATTTGTATAGCACATTTAAAAATGGCCAGGGTGTACCAAAGTGCTTCACAAGAAGGCAAAAGGAGGAGAGAGGTAATAGGTAAAGTTAAAAGAAAAATAGTAAGTAAAGCAATAATTAAGCAATGTAGTAAGCAATGAAGTAGGCAATAATTAGTGAAACGTGGCAAAAAAGTAGTTTTTGTAGTAGTAGTAGTTAATGTCCTTTCTGTTTTTATCTTACATTTTGGTGTTTCACAGTTACTCATAATAAACACACACACACTGACACACATATATAGTCAGACACTTGTTCCCTCACACATATGCAGTCAAACATATGACTCTGACACACGCATAGTTCAAGTTCGGAGCATTTGTAGGGCGCTTTTCACAGTTTTAATGTGAATATGTAAGAGAATTGTTGCTTTTTATTCATTTGATTGTGTGGTTGTTGGTGTTTAAGTAAATGACTATGATTATGACAAGACAAAGACCATAGTCGCACACACAGTCACTCATAGTAAACACACACATACACACATTCCAGAACCAAATCTTGCCCGTTTTTGAGGTCCTACAGTAAGTCACATGTGTCAAACTCAAGGCCCGTGGGCCAGATGTGGCCCGCCATGTCATTTTATGTGGCCCGGGCCGTGAGAGGTTAAAAGTTCTTGAGTGTCTAAAAATAAATACCCAAACATTAAATTAAGAGCAACAAGCAAGCGTAGGTTTTCTACACAACTGCAATTGTCACTTGAATAAGTTATTGAATTGAATTGAATTTAATTGAAAAAGCCTTTAATTGTCCCACAGCGGGGAAATTTCATGTCACAAAAGTAGAAACAAATTTAAATAAATAAACAAGTTATTTAACATTAAGGAAAAGTTACACTTATTTTACATTACATTTGATTAAATTTACGTAGTTACATTTATAAGTTCCCGCCCTTTAAGGACAGACATTAAGCAGATGTGGCCCTCTGAGAAAAAGAGTTTGACATCACTGCATGTTATCGCTGAAGACATCAGCTAGAACAATGGCATTATTAACAGTGTGTGTGTGTGTGTGTGTGTCTCCAGGCCCCACCGGCAGTGGGAAGACCACCTTCATCAGTGAGTTTGCGCTGGATCTCTGTATGCAGGGAGTCAACACTCTGTGGGGAAGCTTTGAGATCAACAACGTGCGTCTGGCCAAAATCATGCTGACCCAGTTTGCCCAGCAGCGGCTGGAGGAGAACCTGGAGCAGTACGACAGCTGGGCCGACCGCTTTGAAGACCTGTCTCTCTACTTCATGACCTTCCATGGGCAGCACAACATCAAGTAATTTCTTTCCCTCTGGAAAGGCACAAAGGAATTAGGGTGTAACAGTGTTTCTGGCCTGAACCCCTTCATTGCTGCTTCCAGCTGTATTTCCATTTCGTAGTTTAGTTGTTTTGGTTTTTATTCCAAAAGTGTATGGAATCAGATTATATGGATGGAAATAACTGTTATTAACCGCTGTCAATCACATTCTCTCCAGCCAATCAGAGTAAGGATGAAACTAGTGCCTGAAGTCCAAATGCATAAATCTGAAACGCACATGAAAATCTGAAGCGGAAAAAAACTATTTGGAGAAAAAAAAGTGAACTTTGCAAGTGTAAAATGTAAAACAAAATGTGAAGCACTTTCTTTCATTTCTTAGAAAATTACATGAGATATTTTTGGCACTATAATCATTCCATAAAAGTGTTAATATACTATTGAAACTAAAGCATTATCACTGTAAAGCATTGCTGCACCTTTAGTTGTGCTATATGTAACTGATGTTATTGGTTTATCAGTGTGAACAGTTGTAGTTTCTTCACAGAACGGTTCTGGACACCATGCAACATGCCGTGTACCTGTATGACATCAGTCATGTGGTCATCGACAACCTGCAGTTCATGATGGGCCAGGAGAACCTGTCTCTAGACAAGTAAGAGCTTCTTCTGCACGGCTTCTGTGGTCTAGTATGTTCTTCAGATGATCTGAGACCAGAAGAACATGTCTGTAGACAAGTAAGAGGTTCTCCTGCACGGCTTCTGTGGATTAGTATGTTCTTCAGATGATCTGAGACCAGGAGAACATGTCTGTAGACAAGTAAGAGGTTCTCCTGCACGGCTTCTGTGGTCTAGTATGTTCTTCAGATGTTCTGAGACCAGGAGAACATGTCTTTAGACAAGAACATTTCTTCTGCAAGGCCTCTGTGGTCTAGTACGTTCTTCACAACCTATGCGATCTGAGACCAGGAGAATCTGTTTGTAGACAAGTTGATGTATCTTCTGAGAGGTTCCTTCACAGGGTCTTCATCCTGCTGTTCATCAGAATAGGTTGATGATTCAAACTCATTTTAAACGCGTGTTTTTGTTTTCAGATTTGCAGTTCAAGATCACATCATCGGCTCCTTCAGGAAGTTCGCCACCAGCAGCAGCTGTCACGTGACCCTAATTATCCACCCACGGAAGGAGGAGGACGATAAAGAACTGCAGACGGCGTCTATTTTTGGCACGGCCAAGGTTTGTTCTGCACATATTTGCTGCGTGAGGTTCAGTTGAAGGTTTGATGTCGTCTGATTCCAGGCCAGTCAAGAAGCTGATAACGTCCTGATCCTCCAGGAGAAGAAGCTGGTGACGTGTCCGGGCCGCAGGTCCCTCCAAGTGGCCAAGAACCGCTTCGATGGAGATGTGGGCATCTTTCCCTTGGAGTTCAACAAGGCCTCGCTGACCTTCTCCGCCCCGCTAAAAGGAAAGCAGAAGCTTCGGAAGGTCAAAAGTGACAAGAATGGCGGCACGGGGGAAGAGGAAGAATCAGAACCTAAAGCTCCAGTGGAGAAAGCGCTCAAACCGGCCAAAACCAAGAGCTCGAGGACGGGTAAAGCGTCCGGCGATGAGGGAAAGACCCAGGCTCCTCAGAATTCACATCATTTCAGATAAAATGTATTAAAGTGTAACTACTTGACATTTTCCCGAAAGGAACATTTTTAGTTCTTCTCCATTCATAAGCTGTGCAAACCTGTCTGACTGATTGAAGAATGTTAAATTCAGTCATCCGTTTTCTACCACTTATTCCGTTTCTGGGTCAACTAGAGAATATTAAATATAATTTTGTTTTAAATGTTCCTTTATACATTTCATAAATGTCCAATCTTTTATGATACGTCCAGAAATGCGAGGTCGTGTCTGTCTTTAATTCTTGTTGGGAAGTAAAGTTGTCATCTGCAGAGTTTCTGATATCAAGCTGTGAGAAAATTAAAGCAAAATGTGGTTTAGAACTTGTGTGTGTGTGTGTTATTTCAAATGTGATGAATTCTCACAGTTTTAAATATTAAACATAATATTCATATTCCGATAATACATATTCTTAAGTATTTCGTTAACGCAATGTTAATATGAGCATTTGAACTTATGCCCTATAATTTATAATATTTGTATATGATTTACTGTCATTATCAATATATAATAAGACAGTAAAAAGCACATTTTATCCATAGCACATACCGCTTGTTTGTTAATATAATTAGGGATTGGGTGTGTTTGAGAGATGACACAAAGAGAATGTTAGAAAGTTAGAACGTGCGTGTGTGAGAAAGAGCGCGTGCGTGTGTGAGAAAGAGCGCGTGCACGTGTGTGAATGAACGCGCGATGCATTTGTGGGCGTGTGTTAAAGAATGTCTTATGACTTTTTCAACCAATCAAAACTCCACAACAACGTGAATATAGGAAGCGCTCGCTTGATTTGTTTCTCTTCTGCTTTGGGATGAAATCGTTTTGGACGTTTAAACTGCGTGTCGGAATAGTGACGTTATGATTTAGACTTCTTTTTCTTAACGTAAGATTTTTTTTTTCAACTAAAATAAAAATAATCTAACTTGACGTAAAAGTTTTAGTCCGTGTATTTAGAATGACCGAATGTCCGATTAAAAACGTTTCCGATTTAGTGGCCGAGGCGCGTCGCGTTTATCGGGAAACGTTTGGCGATGACGCAACCGTTGCCGTGTGCGCGCCTGGACGCGTGAACTTGATCGGAGAACACACGGATTATAATGATGGATTTGTACTGCCAATGGTAAAAACTAACGCACACTATATCTGCAAGATCACAGTATCTGAAGCTTAAAAATATTTAAAAGTCAAATATATTCATATGCATATTTACTGCAACCCTGCGAGTCTTTTTGCTGACGTAAAGAAATAATCATATGACCTGAAACCAGAATTCATAAACTGTAACAACATCTTGGGTGATTTGGGGTCAATTTCCCCTCTCTAAAGGATTAACAAGCATTCAATCCCTCATTATTTATTTCAAAAATGCATCTCTCCAATGGTCATTGCTTATCTATGTGCAAAAGACTCAAAATACACAATAGTTTATATTTATAAATGGTAAAATGTCGTATTGGGTTATTTTTTGCTCTTTCCAAGAAGTGTGTGAGCAAGCACGCTCTGTGATTGGTTGGTCAACCATCCTGTTTGTGTGCCCCGCCTTCAGATCCAGGTTGGCTTTGATTGGCTCCAGCTCCTTGTGAACTTGAAATGAAAAAGAGATTCAGAAAATGAGAGGATGGATGGATTAGAAAATCAAAAAGAAAAGAAAAGCCTTATGATATGTGTCTGCTATATTCAGGCCTTGCCGATGGTGACGATCATGGTGGGCAGCAGAACCTCAGACCAGAGCTGCAGTGTGTTGACACTGACCGAAGCTGCTGATGAACCCAGACTGGTGACCTTTAACCTCCCGAATAAGTCGACTCCCCTTGGAAGAGGGCAGCCGAACTGGGCCAATTACGTGAAGGGTGTTGTCCAGCATTACAGAGGTAAAAGTTTATATCAGTGGTGCAGTTGATATCAATCCTGAAGTCTTTTGGTCCACACAAACTCTCTGCCTTTTACATAAATAACGTTTGTCGTTTGCATAAATTGTGAGCTTTTGCTGACAACTCGGATCGTTTTTGCTAATGCAGTCAGAAAAATTGCAAACATGCAAAAAATGCTGCTTGACCCGCTCTTAGTAAAATATTAAAGCGTTTACTGTATATGTTGCTGTACGCAGCAAGGCCTTTACCAGGTTTCCGCGCTGTAATAGCGAGCAGTGTGCCACTAGGGGGCGGCCTGTCCAGCTCTGCCTCACTGGAGGTGGCGGTGTACACGTTTTTGCAGCAGTTGTGTCCAGGTACAGTCACATTTCATTCATCCCATGCCTTGTTTCTTGTCATAGCTTCTTATATAAATGTATTAAATAATTTATTGTTTATTCATTTATTATTTAATTAATTAAATAATTTCAACTACCATATTACAATAATGCATTTTTAAGATGAGATTTATATTCAAGATACTATTTATATTTAAGATATATTATATATTAATTTTATATTTAAGAATATATTTACATGGTATTTTTTTATAACGGAAAAGACAGAAGACAACATACCGTAAAACCTCTAATAGAATGCCACGGTGGTCTAATTTTCTACTGGAGGTGGCATTCTATTAGAGGTTTTCTATTACTAAATGCAATACCTACGTATAAATACAATGAAAATTCACTTAGTAGAACACGACAAAGATAGCATAAAAACTGTAAATGTTATTTATACGCATTATAGATTACTATTTTATATATACGGCATAGGAAATGTATGCTATTAAAACGTATATGTACAGCACTGTAGTTTATACCTACGTAATTACTTATGCTCATTTTCTCAGAGATGTTGAGAATAAGTACATAAGGCTGAATTGATCGGTATCTTTTGCAGATGATGGGGATCTGATAGCGAAGGCGGTGGCGTGTCAGCAGGCGGAACACACTCACGCCGCGGTGCCCTGTGGCATCATGGACCAGTTTGTGTCAGTAATGGGAAAAGAGGGCCACGCCTTGCTCATCGACTGCAGGTAGATCACCATATACTGATGTCTGATTAGAACTCCGTAATCTGTTATTTTTAATATGGTTGACTATACCTTAATGTACGAGTTTAATTCCTGCAGGGTCGAGCTCGTAACTCACAAGTTAAATCAAATGTTCTCATTAAATCAAATTGAAATGCCTTTAATCGGTTCCAACACTCAAAATTCCACCCTATGTATTATGTTGCCTGTTATTACATAGGGGAAATATTTTTTTTTACAATCAATTATAGTACGCAAACATGCTGTTGTACACACACACGTACATGAGAGGAGAGACTTGTTTGTGTCTCTCCTTGAGATCAGGTAATGAAATCAATTCAAATACATGTAAAAATTCTTTTTAAATGGAAAATATATGGAAAAAATTATTTAGTGTAATCATCATATAAAAAAATATAAGAATTCAGTTCACGTATATGTAACACCATGCTAAATGTTTCTGTTACTAAGATAATGTGTGTGTGTGTGTGTGTGTGTGTGTGTGTGTGTGTGTGTGTGTGTGAGTGACCTAGACAAAAAAACACGTATCGGGGTTTACAACTATGTGAATTGAAACATTTTTGTTTATACGTATATAGATTACACTAACTAAGACAAGCAGGAGAAGTTTCAAAGTGAAAGATTACTTAAAAAAAAAAAATTAATGACTCTTTTTCCTAATTTTTGAACATAGATATTCAAAGACATTCATATAGACATTTTTCTTCTTTAAACACTTTTCCCCTCTAATTCCGCGACTTTGCGTTGGTCTTGAAGAAAAGCGCTCTATAAATAAACTTGAACTTTTTCCACACGCAAAAAAAAGTGAAACATTGAATGATTGGGCTCATAACTTGGAAAACACCAACGCCTGGTCAAACCAGGTCAAGGTGCCAATGTAGTAACTTTTTAAAATCGCTCCATGTATCATTAATGAACTAGACTAAGCCACAAACGTATCAAAAAGCTTGTGTGGTGTGGAGGGAAAAAGCAGAATTGCCAAGAAAATGATTTATACATTTCCATTTATTCCAGATCTCTGAAGGCCATCTCTGTTCCTCTGGCCGACCCCGGCCTTGTGATCCTCATCACTAACTCCAACGTCAGGCATTCGCTCACGGGCAGCGAGTATCCCACCCGACGGAGACAGTGTGAGGAAGCAGCGGCGTTCCTGGGCAGGAAGAGTCTGCGAGAGGCATCACTGCAGGACCTGGAGGGTAAGACAGCAGCCGGGGGGAATAGAACTTCTCTACGTGAAAACATTTCTACGTTTGTAGCTGCCAAGGACGGATTGGACAGCGTGACATTCAGACGAGCTCGTCATGTGATCGAGGAAATCTCACGCACTGCTCAAGCCGCCGAGGCTCTGAAGACGGGAGACTATGAAGAGTTTGGGAGACTGATGGTGCAGAGTCACAATTCTCTCAGGTGTGCGCACCAGCAGAAGTTTACATGCATACATACATAACATTTTGAGTTTTAAATTTTGTGAGATGCGAGCTCAAAAAACGTGGCAAGAAACCGTTTTACAATTCGGTTAACTGACAAAAAGCTGTTTTTAAAGCATTTTTATTTCTGTGCTCAGACTGATGAAGGGCCTTGTAATTCCACTTCCTGACACAAGGTGGCATGACTGATATTTTTGGTGACATCATCAATTGGAGACACCCTTTAACAGCTGCGCCTCATGTAAATATGTAAACGTTGTGCCTATTGCACATTTTTGGTACTTTCTGTAAATTGGACATTTTTTATAAATTTTACATTTTTTGTACCACTTTGTACTAGTTGTACTTTTTGTTAAACGCACATTTTTTTGTACAACTTTGTACTAGTACTTCTTGTAAATTGCACATTTTTGTACTACTTGAATTTTTGTATTTTTGTAAAAAAAATTGATGTCTATTTGTAAAGAGCATGGGATGAGTAGAGTAAGCAATTTCGACTCTCTGCACGTACAGCAGAGTTGACAATTAAGCTGACATTTTCAAGACTTTGAAAAACGGCGTTTCATGTCTGTTCCTTTGATATGGTGATAAATGTCTTCATCCGCCCAAATTATTAGTAGCACTTCGACTTCTTTGTCGTTCCAGTTGGAGGACATTTCCGACTCCGATTTCTGTAAACAGCGAGAAGTGAATATGCTGTGACATCATCAACTGACGACACCTTTGAAACAACTGCATCTGCATCAGAATGTTCTGATTGGCTCAGAGCGATCGTTTACATCAGCGCGTACTGAACTTCTGTGTACTTATTCCGGCAATCTTCCTTCTGCTTTCACACAGGGCAGCAGCTTTTACGTTAAAAAAACGTCTTTCACTGCTTTTACGTTAACTTACCGGCGTTGTTACCTAATTAGTTAAAAATTAGTTAAAAATTAACTAATTTTTCTAAATGAATTTACCGGCATTTGTCTCTTCACACATGACTGCATGCCGGCATTTTCCCAGTAATTTCCCGAATTTTCCCGAATCAAAATATTTGCCCACCCCTGTAATAGATAAATGTTTGTTTACAATTGGATCAGGAACTGCATCACGTGATGGGAACATCATTAGTTCAAACACACACATGCCTTCAGACGGTTCTTG
>MU204446.1:25443621-25457118 GCA_017309775.1 Paedocypris sp. Pulau Singkep | reverse complement strand
AAATGAATTTACCGGCATTTGTCTCTTCACACATGACTGCATGCCGGCATTTTCCCAGTAATTTCCCGAATTTTCCCGAATCAAAATATTTGCCCACCCCTGTAATAGATAAATGTTTGTTTACAATTGGATCAGGAACTGCATCACGTGATGGGAACATCATTAGTTCAAACACACACATGCCTTCAGACGGTTCTTGATACGCAGGGTTAACTGCAGGTCAAATGGCTTTGAGTGCCGCGACCTTTGACCTGGATTACTGTTGTTTATTTCAGGGATAACTACGAGGTCAGTTGTCCGGAGCTGGACGAGCTGGTGTCCGCCGCTCTGGAGGTGGACGGAGTGTTTGGGAGTCGGATGACCGGAGGAGGATTCGGCGGATGCACGGTTACTCTGCTTCAGTCTCAGGCCACGGAGAGAGCCATCAAACACATTCAGGTCTATTAGCCGCCCATTACAACTCATCTAAACTACCGTATTTACGTGAATATGAGCACCACTTTATTTCGAATTGTCGACGCTCAAAAACTTGGTGGGTGCTTATAATCACCGATTTCAAATATGCACATACATTTTTCCATATTTCAAGTCAGAAAAAATCTAAAGGGAAATACGTCGTCTTTATGCAGTGTGTGCGTCTTTAAATAATGTGTAGGCAGTCGTGCATTTAGTATAAGTTTTTATTGGCTCAATAACAGGAAAAAATAAACATCAGAGACGCAGCAAAACTTAACAGAAGCAAAATAACACTGGAAGATTAAACTAAATACTCATTAATATTTGAATTGAGAGACCGTATTTGATTATATGTGCTTATATTTGCAAAAATCGGTAATCTGTGGTCCCTCGTCTGAACTTCTCGCTGAATTACAATTAAGAGGCTTTTCTGGACTCATTGCCTGTTATGTGTTTTCGTAGGAGAAATATCATGGATCTCCATCCTTCTTCATAACCACCCCATCGGCTGGAGCGCGCGTTGTGACTTTATGATGCGTATCAGATGCTGAGACTTTAAACATGAAAGAACATTTAAACATTTGTTTTTGTTTTTTTTTTTTCACACTGCGCTACAGAAATCACTGCTTTTCCATTACATGACCTCACAAAAAAGATCAAAATTATTACAAATCTTAACAAATTCAACTGATGTGTTGTCTTACAATTAAATGTTTACATTCACATAGTCTCAACAAAAGTTTAAGTTCAATTCAATAGATTAAATTCAATTAATGAAGTTCAATACAGATATTATATTTTTATTTAAGATAGAAATAAAAATGAACAGAGCAGTTGAATGTTATTTTAGTAAGTGTCAATTTTGTTTTTTAAAATATGGCACATTTTGCTCTCTTCCAGACAATAGCGAGAAAGGATTTCAAAATACTTTGACAAATCAGAAATAATCTAAATGAGTAATTGTTTTATAAAACGTGATATGAAGGAAAGCAGAAAAAACAAGCCAACATTATAAATAGCAAATGCAAAAGTTTTAAATAAAGTTCTAAACAAAAGTGTGTCCTTTGATATTGGTTTATTAAATTCCCCCTTACAGTTTTTAAATGTGTACGCAAAGTGTTGCCACCAAAAAAATCGAATTGGAGAAGTTGCAGATTGGAGAAAGTTGTAATAAAGACGTACTGTGTTTAAGTAATGATGTGAGATGCTTAGACGTAATTTACAATTATTAAGAAATGTCATTGTTTTATGTTTTTTTGTCCGTAATTAACGCTCCTATTATATTCATTTCAGAGGAACATAAATAATGTTCGCGAGTCAATTTGACCCGGGGCCTTTTATTACGCACATAAGTGTAATAAACCAAAAAGTTCCCCAAAACTGTGTGTGTGTGTGTGTGTGTGTGTGTAATAGAGAGTGTGTGAGTGTGAGACAGTGGTGTCTCATTGTTGCAAAGAAACAAATAGTATTTGATCTTTCTGACTCTTTTTAGATTTCAATTTGTCTTAAGAGTCAAATTGACCCGAACATTATATTTGTAACAAAAACATGTAGCAGGAGTTTTACACTATTACACTATAGTTAGATTACACTAACTATGACAAGCAGGAGAAGTAACTTTTAACTGTAAAGACTTTTAAGTATTTTTTTTTTTACTTTTAACACAGGTCAATTTGACTCTAACTTAATCTTTGTAATATAAACATGTAGCGTGGTGTTACAAATATGTGAACTGAATCATATTGTTTCAATGATGATTACTCCCAATAAGCCATGCAGGAAACATTTCAGAGTGCAAAAAAATATGTTTAAGTTTTATACGTTTAATTAAAAAAAATAAGTTTAAGTATTTTTTAAATGTGTTTAACCTTTGAAAACTGGTACATTTGAATCGAACATAACAGGAGGCTTTAAATATGTTTGATTATCATCATTTACATGTAGCTAAAAAAAATGTAGCTAAAAAGCCAATCAGGTGCAACGCCGCCTCCTGCCGGTCAGATGTTGAACTGTCCCGGAAGACGTTCCTCGGGGGCGGAGCCAACGCGGCAGTTAGCAGAGAGCGCAGCAGGAAACACTTCACTGATAATCCTCCGCTCCGCTCTTCACACACGCAACTCGGGGTAAACACCACCAGATCCGGCTCTTTCCCACCGGCTGGACTCGTTTCTCTCCCCACGCCCGGATCCTGGAACATTCCAGCCTGAATCGTGGACAGAAGCGGGACGCCAGGCCGCGGTGAATCAGGTAAGTGTTGCCCGGGCCCATCGGTCGCTGCCCGGCGGCCACAGGTGTTTCCACTCGCCAACTGTTCCGAACCAAACGCCCGGATTTCGAGTGTGCGAGGCGGGTTCAGCCGCCGGGAATTGTAGTTTAAGTGTAAACGAGCGCAGAAACTTCTGAGATTTAAGTGTGTGTGTTGTGTGACCTCACCCACTCGTGTCTTTTTCCGCGGTAATCTGGAGTATGTGACGAGTCGTAATCTCGCGTGTAATCTGAGGGAAGACGGCGTGTTTGATCACGGACGCTCGATCAAAAGCTGTTGATCAGAAACCGGTCGTTTACCTGATGAATGGGAAGAGTCACGTGAGTCCGTTCCGCGTTTCTTCTGCGCAGAGTTCGGGGGAAAGTTCTGAGGGAATTATCCGTGAAATCAGTTCTGAACTTTTTCGAGTTGTTCATGAAAGAAAAAACTGTCAATTTCTTTAGCTCTTCCATTTAAAAAAATGACTGACTTCCACTGTGTCAAGAAAATACTCTGTTCAAACATTTTCTTAGAAAAACATGTCATTCTAATTTAAATTACTTTATAAAAATACTTGAACTTCCTCAACAAAAAACTTGATAAATGTTCTAATTTAATAAAGTCTTGCGTTTTGTTAAATTGAGTTGAAATTACTTTTTTTTTTTGTCTCACAGCGGGAAAATTTCATCTCACGACAGCAGAAAGAATATACAGAAGAATAGTGTACATATACTGTAAATATTATATATATATAAACACACAAACAAACAAACACAATAATAATAATAATAATAAACATAAACGACCATAACACTGCACACGTCCAAACAATTGCTAAAAAATATTCTGCCATTTCTATTACTTTTGAATTCAAAAGTAAATTCTTCCAAATTTATTTGGTTATTTCAGCTCATAAAGGGAAAGCTCTTTTAAAGAGCTTCCTTTAAAGAAAATTCTTCATCCGGATAAATAATTCGATGTCAGTCCATGGTGTGTAGATGGTTATTTTATTTACCATTGAGCCATTATTGTTATATATTAAGAATGTCAACACACACACACACACACACACACACACACACACACACACACACACACACGCGCTCTGTACCCGCGTTGTGTTTAATGCAGGTTTGGTTATTTGTGTTCTGGTGCGGCTTTCCGAGTAAAGCTCAGTGGTTCCACCGGTGGAACTAGTTGTGATTGGAGAATGAGAAGGACTCGTCTTAGCCTCTCGTGTTGCATCACGCTATCCTCCATTCCACCGACACCTTCTCGCCGACACGTGTGGACCAGACGATACACAAACACGTGGCGTGGATGGAGAGCGCTTCATTCAGCAGGGTCTTTGGATCTGAGATGTTGAGCACCAATTTGATAGTTTCTGTTGACTTGAAATCCATATTGTTTTTGGTGTTGAGGAAAAGCCGGTTCTTTTTATGACATTTCAGCAATCCAGGAAATGTGTAGCCCTTGCAAGGCTGGTATTTAGATTTTTTTCTCGGGGGTCTAGTGGTGAGCCGAACTCCACCCTGCAGAATTTTTTTGATATTAAAACGGGCAAAAATGTGCAAGTGTCTCGTTTTGTCTTTTTTAAAACATGATCAAACTCAATGCAGCTTGACCCGCGACTTCAGGAAATATATATTCAGCAGTTTAGGGTTTTTTTTGTAAAGCTCGTTCTACTTTTATCACGGACTGTCATTTTTGTGTGACACTGAGCAGCATCGTGATTGCAGGAGAGAGAAACATGTCGTTAGCTTATTCAAATATTGTACACAAAATAGCAAATGTGTTTATTAGTGTTCCTTGTGCTGTCCAAAGCAGCCAAGAGTTTACAACAAACTGTAAAGAAAATTCACAAGTAATGATAAATTATCTATTTTGTAATGTTGCTACAACATGCTTTTCGTTTAAAATATTTTTAATTCTTATATTAGCCCCTTTCATTTTTTTTTATTACATCACTTAAACTGTTACTTGTAACTCTTAATTTTCTTAATTTAAATCATGTTTTTATTAAGTACTTATCAGCAAGTATTGAAATGCAAGTACTCGTTCTCCCCAAAAAAGTGCATCCCTAATTAATATTAAACCAATAGGGACCAATGATGAAGGTCAATTAAAAAAAAACAACCGATCATTTCAAGTGATGGTCCAAAGGTCCCAGATGTGCTGTAGTGGGATGATGAGTGTTTACAGTAGGTGTGCGGTGCTGCTTCATCCTGATGTTTATCCTGGTCTTCAGCTCAACCGTCGGTGTCTCAGGTGACGATCAAGGGCTTTAAGGTGAAGAATGCGGCTTATGTGCTGGGTTTAGTAGTCTTCTGAGTGAAGACAGGAAAGACGGGAGTCTGGGGACTGACATCCTGTGGTGGACCACACCTCGCAGCCACAGACAAGATCAGAGTTTGAGCGTCTTCAGGGGGAGGAAGTGAAGGTAAACACGCCGTTGACTTCCAGCGCCCAGATCGGCCTCACAATGACCAGAAAGAATGAGAGGAAGTTCACTTCGACACTTCCTCATCCTCTCCCGCCGGTTTAAAATAAGAACCGTGTGTGACTGACACCCACTGACATCACAAGTCGACTGGACATAACCGTATTATTCGCTCACGACGCACTTTTCTGTGGGGTCTCGTGATCCTAATACTAAAGAAGATTGCACAATGGAGATGGTCATGTTGTGGGGCTGCATCCAGATCAGAATTATAAAACTGATGTCAGCTTATTTACATTATAAATGCATAGTTACAAACACCAAGGGCTGTTCTTTGCTCCGCCCTCTTGATGCTCTGATCGCAAACACACTGGGAGGCCACGCCCCCGCACCGCAAAGTGGCCACACCCTCAAATGATAAGTCCGCAACAGTGGATAAGGCCATTGTTGATTGTTGACCACAGTTCAGTTTGCGTTGCTCACATGTTGATCTGCTATATAGTTTTTAGCGCTGCACAATTAATCAAGCGCAATCATTTAAGTATTTTAAAGGAAAGATGATCTTACATTATTTGTCGTATTTTGGGGCGCCTCTCTAATGTAATGGTGGGGGAAATGCGGCGTGATTGTCCCACGTGTCCCATGTGCGCTTATTACCTACCCCAGTCGAGTTTAAAATCAAAACAGAAAATAAACGGGAAGAATGAGTGAGGAAACGCAACAGTAAAGTAAGTCGGTCGTTAACTCGGACATTTTGCTACCTGAAAAAGGATTTTATTCTGAAGTGTGTGTGTGTAAGAAGACAGTCGGCAAACCACATAAAGCAAACATTTACAGTTAAGGACAAAATCATTAGCCTCCGTACAAAATAATTATTGTTTGTATGTACCTTGGTATGTTTATTTTTATTTATTTTAATAGTGATTATTTTTTTGTTTTTCTTTACAACATTACTTTTACATTATTTTTCATCCTTCAAGGAGTTGAAATATGTGTTATTATATTGCTTTGACAAACTGATTTTCAGGGTTAAATATTTAAAATAAAAAATCCACAATCGTGATCTTGAATTGTGAAAAAAAAAAAAAAAAAAAAAAAAATTGTGATTCTCATTTTATCCAGAATTGTGCAGCTCTTATAGTTTTATTTTATTACCAAATAACTAAAGTATAATATTATATTGGATAAAAACAAGCTTTATATCACATTATTCAGTTCAAAATATATTTTTCTCTGGTTTCCTCTGGGGGAAAAATGGGTACATAATATGATCAGGTGCATGTTGTGGAGCAAATAATACGGCATCACCGTCATCACAGAAAAGAGAAGAATCAGCTGATAACAGAGTGTCAGAGCATTCCGTTCGGAAGCTTCTGCACACGCTCCATAGCTCCACATTCACTGTTACATCCAGGTGATGTCATTATCATGATGTCGTTTATCTACATCCACAATTTATCACACCATGAAATGACACAAAAAACACATCGCTGGATTGTTTAAACGTGTATTATAGCTGTATAGAGTTGATTCCGTGTAATGGGAGCAGGATCTGGGAGTCGGTCCAGTGAAGCGCGTTAGCCACAATAAGGTGGGATGTACGGACGTGACATGAAAATGTCATTAAGACCTTTATTGTTGTTGGAAGCGCTAAAGTTACAAAAAATAAAACGTTCTTAATGTCAGTCAGTGTTTGAAGAAGTTTTCCATGTAATAATCTAATGTAATAGCAGTGTAAAAAGCTAATAAGGTCCATCAATTGATTGAAACAATATTAAAAAGACAATATTAAATGTAAATTGGGATCTATCTAATAATGCTGCATGATATTCTTTGCTGTTATCACACTTTGCATGCTATAATCACACTGCTTTTATTGCGCTTTAATGTTTTAACAGATGTTTTTAAGAACGTTTTACCACAAAAGATTTTACAATTTTTAACAGAAATCAAAGTGAAAGATTGTATTTAACTTGTTGAAGTCGTTTTGAAAAGTTGTGTGTTTTATTGATATTCAACAAACTGTGTTAGGGATGTATTGATTTATGAAAAGAACAATTGTCAAATATCATGTTGCCATTTATATAGCCGTGGAAGCTAAAAATGGTGTAAAAAACCAAACAAATAAATAAATAAATATTGCGCTTTAAAGTGGTATTAGAGACTCGTTTTTTGATTAATCCATGTATGTACAGTACACAGTTGCATATATATGTTAAAGAAGTTGATTTAAACGATCAACTGTAAAATGTGAAACATCAAATGAGAAATGGGATAAATGCATTTCATAATTACTGTAAAATAATAAAACTAAATTATAAAAGCTCAATCTTTTTAATGAATCGTTTTTAAATTATTTGTCACGAGTTATGCTTGTGTTGCTTTCAGTTTTTTTTTCCAATCCAGTGTATCATTTTAATAATTTTTGTGACTATCATATAATTGTTGCTCTATTATAATCTAAGAACTAATTGCGCTAGTCCGTTTCATTTGCAGTGACGCAGACTAAACAGGTTTGAGTCAGTAGGTCAGTCGTGGGAGGTTGAGTCCTGAAACAGGAAGTGGTTTTCCGGGTATCTCGCCAGCGTGGCTAAACTGGTTTTGCTTGTGTTTCTCCTGAGGGTGGAGCTGATATATAATACCGGGCTTGACCTACTCCTCGTATCATTTCACTCTTTATTTTGCTTTTTTTCACAACCTACTTTTTTCAAATTGTTCAATTTCTCAGAATAACTGGTTTGAGCTTTTTGATCAGAAGCTGTGTCGGGGGAGCGTTCACCACTGATCCACACGCATGTCACGACAGGCTCGCTTTCCTCGCCTTAGACTCGGATCTCCACTTCCTGTGGGACACTATGCTAAGAATGTGGTGATGTCACAGGTGATAACGGCGACTTTCGCTATCAGACCGACTCGACAAGATGTGAAAAGTAGGTGGAATCCTGCTGAGTGTCTCTGAGACGTGATTTATAAAAGCGTCACGTCACGTCTTGCCTGCGGAAAACCAAGGCCTAGATGGAGACGTGCGGTTGTGGTTGTGGTTCAGTGTCTTGGGTTGAAAAAGCACAGAAATGACAATAAGAAAATCAAACCCATTTAAAGTCAATGTTTTTCTCCCGTTTATATAATTTATGCACGGTTGCTTAATAGGAACTTTAGAGGAACAATGAATTTTAAATTTGTATAGGTTGTATAATAAGTTGTGCTAGTAATTACTATTAATTTATTTAATAATAATAGTAATAATAATAATAATAATAATAAAATAATAACAATAATATAACGTTTTTAATATAAAATAATATTTTTGTAATGTTTTAAAATGTTCAATACACATTAATGGTTTATTTTACATTTGTATATAAATTAAATATGATACATTTGTTTATTAATAATTACAATATAAATGTATCATAAATGAAATATTTTTTATAATATTAAAATGTGTTTCATAAACAGTTTGTTTATGAACTTAAAATGTGTATATCATTTAAATATAATAAATAAATGTTTATATATTATTAACAGTAATATAAATATGGCATAAAAATAAAATGATTTTATAATATGTAACTATTTTTAACTTAATCTATTTGTGGTCGATTTTTGACTGATTTATCTAGACGAGCAAGGATTGGCTAAACGTCGAGAATAGCAACAGGAAGTTGGCGTGTGATTCACTCGCTTAAACTTGAACGTAGCGTTGGCACATCCAAACCCTCTTCCGTCTTTCCTTAAATACTGCGGCGAGATGTTTTCTCGAGCTCCGCGTGGCTTAGTCCATCCAGTATGACTGTGTGGCCGAGACGCTTCCGTTTAACCTGGATGATGCTCGTCGCCGGTTTACGAGGGTAATGGTCACATGACCACACACTCAGGCAGTGGTCTGATCGCACACACTGCGAACACTTTCACATCATGTAGGAATGCGGTTTGAAAGGGGGCTTTGGGAAAAGACCACAGCGTGTTGAGTTTCAGCAGGTAACTGGATCCACACGGATGGCAGATTCTGGAATAGCGTTTGTGCCGGGAGGAATTTATTCATCCCACACTTTTGTTATAGTGCTGATTGTGACGAAGCCGGAAAAGACCTTTTATTCCTTTGCTGAAAAGTGATCTGGTGCTTTGTGGTGGCCAGTCGTTACGTGTTTTAATAAGGCGAGCTTAAGGAAAAGAAATCAGAATTTTGCTTATTAACTTCTTTGAGTTTCGAGTTAAGGTGCAGGTCTGTCGTCGTCAAGCTTCCCTTTGAGTCTGTTGTTTTTTGAAAAGAGGAAGGTTGTGAAGATGAGGAACCTGCTCTACTGAAACGCTTTATTGCGGTTCTGCCTCTGGCTCTCACGTGTAATAGATTACTGTAATCACAGTGGGCCACACTGAAAACTGCTGTAACCGCGGAGAGTTTGACCTCGCATGACCTTTCTGATTACACTCCAGCTAGTTCTCTCGGGGTGCTTAAAATCGCTCATTTAAAAAGTGCACGTTAATAGAAGCGCTAACTTTTTCACATTTCAAGTGAGGAGCAATCACAAATGAGTGGAGATACTTTTTATTTACTTTATTTTTGTTATTGAGCTAATAAAAACTAAAAGAAACATTAGTCACGCAGCGACACTTAGCAAGGGCAAAATATTAGATTTTTTTTTTTTTGTTGGAACAAAAAATTATTATTGGAATAGACATCCAAAAATAATCAAAACGCTTGGTTTGCTGCGCAGGGTAAAATAATCCTGTAAATAACACTTGACTAAATAATTAAAAACAGGAGGGTTTTTTTGGACATTTTATGACAATTTTTTAAATTACTGAATTAAGGAAACAACATTTTCATAATATTTCAAATTTTGTGAGGTCTTTATTTCAAAGTTTTTGTGAGGTGTTCATGGCATTGAGGTTTTGCTAAGTGATTAGTAAACCTTTTTTTTTTTTTTTTACTTGATTTAATGATTGAATTGTGTTGATGTTCTTATGAATCTTTTTTGAACCAAGCATACAGTAAAGCGCTGCTTTCTGGCCGGCCGGCTGGGAATGTTCTTGTCTGTTGGGTTGAGCTGGTCATGAGCGGATTCTTTGGCGGCTGCTTAGTTCCACATACCGTTTCTTCTTAATGTCGACATCCTCCCTCCTCTAATTTAGAGCAGCTCCAGCCGCGACTCCTACAGAAAACCCCAGCACCATTCAAAACAGACTGCCGTTTACCTTTCTGCTTTTTGTCTTCATACCTCTAATTAACCGGGGATTAAAAGGGTGGAGGCGGAATATCGATTTCCATCTGCAGATCCGCAGCTGCTTTCCAAACCAGTCACTAAAACATTCCGTGGATCGATACGGAGTTTTCAGGCGGTTTTGTTGTTTTGTTGCCCCTCTTTTTCTCCCCCGCTGAGAGTTTTCCCTCATAAAGCCGAGCTCCCTCTTAAGTACAAGGCCTCCCACTTCACTGTTGTCACAAACGCTCCGTTTGACGGATTTTACTGGCGGCTTTCATCAGGGTTAGGTTGGGACTTTTGCTGGAAAAAACGTTCAGAGATTTTTCCCAGTTCTTGGAAGTTGAGAATCAAAATAGTAAATGTTTGAAATAGGGCTGCACGATTTAAAGAAAATACCTTGTTGCGTTGGTTTATTTTTTTATTTAATTTTTTTTTCTGAAATTTATTGCGGTGTGATTTTTCAAACTTATTTTTTTTCCAAATTTTTTTTTTAATTGTTTTTTTTTTTTTTTTTTTGCATTTGATACTTTTAAGTGCATAAAACTAAAATGAATAAATAAAATATGTTGTGTGATGCTTCGTGATTATTAAATACCTAAACCTAAATACCCAAGAATAACAAAGGAAATTAACTTGGCCACTTTTGTTTTTAAATTCACCTTAATCATCATTGAGATAAAGGTTAATCCAGCAACCCTAGTTAACAATTCCATTTTTTTTATGTTATGGTAATTGGTTACATATGTTCGGCTAAACGACAAATAAGATCAGAGACTTGTTTGTATTGTGATATAGCAACAAGAGATGGTTACATTTTACATCAAGACGAACAGCAGATTATTTAGGTGACAAATTAAATGGACATTGTTTTACCATGTAAATGAGGGCTAACAGAGTGCAAATTTCAACCTAATACAACATAAAACGCACGTAAAAGCAGATTTTAAGGGAGGATTTTTTTTCTCTGTAAATCGGTTTGAAAGTTTGAATCAACTTTACAAAACGTTCAAAGTTTATTTTGCACCGTTACATACACCAAGTGCGCGTCGTTTCCAGCTTTGGCTGCAGCAACACTAACACAATCGACTAGTAAATAAATAATAAGGTGATTCTGTGTTTGATAACAAATGTCTGCGTATTGTAATAATTAGAAAAATCATCTCTGCTTAAAACAAAACTACAAATTCCTGGCATAATGACCTAATACCACTTTTTTTTTTTTTTTTTTTCTTTTTGGTAATTTGGATTTATCGCCCAATGGAAAAACTTTTCTGGTTGATCTGAGTTGGTTGTGGTGACCGTATTATTGGAGCGATTGAGTCTAGACGTGAATGTCGTCTGAATGTCACTCTAATCTCACAGTCCAACACTACAGACCGAGATGGATTATGTGTATCCTTGTTCTTCTAAATTAGATTTTTTTTTTCTGGATGAAACCTGTGCCCTGCACTGATAGTTTTTCCCTCTTTTCCCCTGGAATTGGAACAGTTAATGTGACCTGGTGGAATAAAGTGTTTTTAAAAGCACGAGTGGCATCGATCTGAATGTTGATTCCTCTCTACTCTCTCTCACTTTGTCTCTACACTCTTTCATTCACTTTCTCTCTATATAAACTCTCTTTCTCTCTCCCTCTCTACACTCTTTTATTATTTTTCACTCTTCCTCTCTCTATCTCTCTTTCTACATGCACATTCAATCTCTTTCTTTCTCTTTCTTCCTGTCTCTTTCTCCCTTTGTCTTTTTGTTTACAGTTCCTACCTGCTGCTTTTTCTTTCTTTCATTGTTTCACTCTACAACTCTTTTCTCTTAATCTTCCCTTTTCCACTCTCCTTCTTCATCTCTACATGTCTCACTTTCTCACCACCTACCTTTTCTTTCTTTTTTCTCTTGTTCTCCATCCACTTAACTCTCCCTGCTCTCATTCTTTCTACTTTTTTGTCTTTTCTACCTTTCTCCCACCTGCCTTTTACTGGTCCACTATGTTTTTTTTCTTTCTATTTTATTGTCCATCTCTTTTGTTTATTTTTATCTTCTAGTTAGAGATCACTTCATCATTATCACTTTCACTCTTCACCCATATTCCCTTCTCTCATTTTTTCTTTTCCGTCTCTTTTATTCCTCATCTCAATGGAAGCGTAAGGTGACGTTTTCTTTCTCTCTCTCTGACTCTCTCTCTCTCTCTCTGACTCTCTCTCTATCTCTCTGTGCAGCAGGTGTTTTCGTCAGGTAGTGTTTGTTCAGTTGAGGGATTGTGAGCCTGTAACTCCCTACAGTAAAGGAACAAAAGGGGCTTCAGTGAGTAGGAGAGCTATCTGAAATCTCCCTGTGGGGGCTGGGACGAGCGAGAGAGGGAGAGAGAGGGAGAGAGAGAGAGAGAGAAAGAAAGGGAGAAACGTTGAAACCGAGGGGGGCTAGTTTCAGTCAGCGGTTCACATAACCTACCTTGAAATTCCAGATCCTATCAAAGCCATTGTTTTCTACCCGGACACACAAAGAAGTCCATGCAGTGTTGCCACAATGGCGGTTGTTTCAGTTTGCCTGTCAACTGACGAGATTCACATATCATTGCATTGTGAGACGGGCATCATGGTTAAAAGATGTTTGTTGCATGTGGAAAATGTTGAAACTTTAACGGTTAAAGTAAAGTTCCATTCTTAATACAACTCTGTAAGCAGATTTGCTTTTTTTCATCAATTCCCAAGTGGTCAAAGGTCACCATGTTTGATCAATTCTAAGCAAAACAATTACCCGATTTTGAGACTTCAACCCGAGTTCCAGCATTTTTGTAAAAATGGGTCTGTAAAAAAACCGGGAGGAGTACTACTTAAGCAGGTCGTACTTAATCGGGACGAGTACCTAAACCGGTCCGTATTTAATTGGGACAACTACCAAAGTCGTTTCGTATTTAATTGGGACAGGTACCTAAGCAGGTCTGTATTTAATCGGGAGGAGAACAACTTCCTGATTAAGCATTCCGTACTTAATCGACACAAGTACATTAGCAGGTCAGCTTCTGAGTATGTCTGTACTTAAAAGTGATACTTGACCAAGATGAGTACCTAATCGGGACACATGCTTGAGCAGGTCTGTACTTAATCGTGATTTGTACTTATTCAGGACAGGTACTTGAGAATGTCTGTACTTAATTG
>MU204446.1:25352070-25422450 GCA_017309775.1 Paedocypris sp. Pulau Singkep | reverse complement strand
CATTTTTATTTATAGAAATCATAATGATTATTTAATTATTTCATAATCAAATCAATATTTACATTGATTTTTAACAGATAAATTTAAAAAAAAAACGTTTTTATTCATCGTTGTGGAACTCTTGCACTAGAGCTGAATTTAGATGCTGTTTGCAGGACAAAATAGTTCAAGTTTAGTGCAGTTGTAAGGCACTTTTTGCAGTACAACTGTCTCAAAGCGTATAATAATCTGATGTCATGTGATTATAATTCTAAAAAACGCTGCAGTTTATGTGGAACCGCATTTTTTTTCAATAATTTCCAGTTAATTTTCCTGCTAGCTGTTTTTTTTTTTTTTTTTTCTTTTCTTTTCCGGAGCCTCATAAAATTCAGCTAGGTCTTATTTACAGTGTATGTTTTTATTTTTTTATTGCAGCGCAGTTATAATCCAGCTCGGTCTCATTTTCAGTGTATGTTTTTATTTTCATTAAAGAACAGTGCATAATTCAGTTAGCACCTTTTTTTGCTTTTAATTTAAGAGCAGTGTATAATCCAGCTAGGTCTCATTTCCAGTGTATATTTTTTAAATATTAAAGAGCAGCGTGTAATCCAGCTAGGTCTGAATCCAGTAAGCCTGGTTCCACGCACTTGGCATTATTTTATTGTGGCATGGCAGTTCCACCGGTCAAAGTCTTGGTTGTTTTAACTCCTAAAAGCGTTGGCAAGCTTCCGCCAGACTGATCCCTGTGCTTGTGTGTTCCAGAGATGTCTGCTAGTCAAGTAATGGAGCATGCTTTGCTCAACGATGAGAGTGAGTAGAGTGCATGAGTAATCGAGAAGCGTTCTGTCAGTGTCTCGTGTCGGTCAAGCTCTCCGTGTGTTTCATGTCGTGTGCCGCTTGATCGTAACCGCCCTGCACAATGAAGGCGTGGCTCATTGATGTTCTCGCAGTAGTACTGTACTGTACTGTACTGTACTTTAGTCTCTGAGTCTGAACGTGATCTCTCCTCCGATGCAGATGTTCTCCAGGAGATCCAGAAGTCTCTGGAAGGAGATCAGACGTAAGAATTTCAATTGGATTTTGGGTCCATTTATAATGTCGTTTGATATTATTGTTCTGACCATTGTGTGATAATAGGACGTTTCTAGAAAACAACCTGAAGCCAAAAGCAGGAAGTGTGCTGAGCAATGGAGGTGCGTATTTTTGTCCAAATAAAAAAAGCTTTCTTTGACATTTTGTTTCTACAATTAATTTCTGTATAATCTTATTCGTTTACACTGTAAAATTGTGTTGTAAGCACCTTGATTTTATCTTTAGGTGACTATTGCAGTTACATTTTGGACAATATCTCTAACAATTACATACTTTAGGGCTTTTAAATGATATTCCAAGACACAAACAAAGCAATTTTTTTCAAATCCCTGCTCATAATTATGGTAATATTAAAATATATCATTTTAGTAAAGACATGTAAAGTTACTGTCTTTCAGTTTGTAAAAGCTGGAAGGTGGCCCTGCTCGTCACATGCATTATTCATGAGTAGAGAATGGAACAAATATGCATCAGCTGCCGTTTTAATCCTTCAAACTGTTTATTATCTCGTTAAGTCTCGTCATGAAATCGATGTCACCACAAAAAACACCAATGCATCTCGGCTAGATCTTATTTTCAGGCTAGGTCTTGTATTTAAAAAAAAAAAAAAAAGTCCTGCTAATATTAGACATTACTTTCGGAAATAAAGTTTTGCGGTAATATTGTAAATGGCAGTAATATACTGTAGATGGCCATCGTCTCGATATTACAAAATAAGAGCCTTCAAACGTGAACTTTTATTTTTTTCAGACTGAGCCTTTAACCCTCGGTGCCTGAGAGTGGCCTGCGATCCGAACACTACTGCTGAACCACTACTGAACCACGCCTCGCCGAGAGCAAGGGAGCACCACCCGTGCCTGCTACGACCAATCACTGTTTCCCACTCAATCATCTCCGCCGCCCCCCCCCCACTTTAGAATCCGCCACTCGTTTGTTTTTAATTTAACTTTTAATGCACGCTTTCTTCTCTTTCGCCAGACGGAGGCTAGCGAGGCTCTTAGCTTTAGCGGAGGCTTTCTTTTAGAGCGGTGATGCGTCAGAGAGGTTAGTTCTTTAGATTCTTACTGCGTTCAGACACACGTCGTTGCCTTTGCCCCGTCCATGCCGGTGAGAACGGGCACGCTCCGGTTCTTACAGGTACTTTTACACTACTGTGTAGTACGTCTGCTGTAGTTTTTAGGGTGTACAGCTTTGTTTTTTTTTCACCCGGGGGGGCTAGGCTTTTAATTCCGTTTTTTTTTTAATTTTTTTTTTTTTTTAAGGATTTGTAATGCTGATTCTGATGTAATTTAGGATTGTAATTTTCCAGATACTGTAGTGAAATGTTTTAATATATCTGTACATGAGAAGGTTTTCCTGATTTGAACAGCGGGTTTCTTTTACTGACGACTGTATTTTTGGATCCAAGGAAATATTTTGGTACTGTCTCCTGAGATGCTGACGGAGCGTTCTGGAATATATTTTTGTAGAATCGGGATGTATGAGAACACTAATTATGATGCGGTCAGATGTCACACTACGGTCTTCTCAGTAAATTCATTTTCAAAGAAGCGACTTTATGCGTCTTTTTATTTTATTTTATTTCTAAGTTACGTCTCTGAGTATGTTTTTCTCCCTAGATTTAATAGAATGTGTGATGTTTTTACTCTACACTGTTACACGTACAGTAGCGTGAGAGGTGCATTGTGCAAGTTCAGTGCATTTGTAAAGCGCTTTTCACAGTTGCAACAAAGTCGCTGTATGAAAGTGTAAAAGTAGAACGTTGTTGCGTTTTGTTCATTGTTCGTGGGTGTTTAGGATTATGGCTATGACCAGTGAGCAGGCAACAGATGCGACAGTGGCCAGGAAAAAAAACTCACTGGTGGGATGTGAGGGAAAAACCCTGAGGAGAACCCGGGCCATGGTCGTGCCAATCTACTTTGGCATTCTAACACTCCAAAATCATTGTGATGGTTGTTCTGAGCGACTCCATCCCTCCACGTAGACACAGCGGCACCAGGTCTTCAGATGGTCCAGGAGAGCGACATGGAAAAGGAACCCGAAACTCCTAGGAGAAGCCATCGACGTCATCATCTGGTGGCATTGACACTCCTCCGGGCAAAAAGTACAGCACTCAGCGCTCAGGAGAGGAGTGAAACACTGGGGAAAAACAACAACAAAGCATTAGCTAGACAGGTAGAGCCATAATTTAAGATTTTGACACTCTGAGATGCAGGTGTGTTTCGGTTCCGGGCAACTAGACTATGCAGCCTTTCTATGTTATATTCAGTTAAAAGGGGTTTTAATTACGAGTGAGTATATGCTTCGTTGAAGAGATGCATCTTGGATCGCGCTAGGCAGAGCATTCCAGAGTTTTGGTGCTGAATATGCAAACGATTGACCGTGTTTGATGCTTTTAGAGATTCGAGGTAATATAAGCCCAAGATTATTTGTAAAACTCTCTTCTCAGTACCAGACCAACTCCAAGCGGCCATGCCAAACCGTGTAGTGCTACATAAGTGGTTAAAAGAATTTTAAACCAAATGCAATATTTGACAGGTAACCAGTGTAGTGATATTTACACTGGACTGATATGGTCGTACTTTTTGGTTCTAGTACTGTAGGTAATATAGTGGCCACATTCTGAACTAACTGAAGTTTTTCTATTAGTTGTTTTCAAAGCTTTCAGTGTGTAAATGTATGGTTTGTTCCAAAGGAAAATACTGGATTGTTCCTTAAGGGGGCGTTGGTTTATTCCAGGGGGGTCACAGGAAAAAGATGATTAAAACATTGTTTATGAATTATAAAAATTATTATAAAAATATATATCATGATAAAACATGAATATATGGGGTCCAAACTAAAAGACTCAACTCAATCCTGCCAAATATTCAGTGTATTTTAAAAATAAAAAAAGTACAAAACTTGTTTAGCTTGTCTGTCATATTCTGTGTGTTTTGTTGTGTAATGTGACATGTTTTGTCGTTCTTAAACATGAACAAACTAACGCTGCTTTTTTTTTTTTTATTTAGACTTCAGGGAACATATTCCGCAGCTGTTTTTATTCAAAACTTTGTCACAAACCAACATTTCTGTGACACTGATCAGCATCTTGGTCTACCTAAATGAAGAATAACCATATCAATATTTCAAACATGTATTGAGGAAATTAACATTATGAACATACTATTATTAATATTATTATTATTATTTTGTGGCTTTATGTTGTTGTTAATACTTGTCATGTACAGTACATGTTTGAGTAAATAAATAAATATTAAATTAGTGCAGCTTTAATCCATGCAGTAGATCAATTATGAAAACGTTTGTTCTGTAATTCCTAATAAATCTTGGACAAACCAGTCAATAAAGGGCCACAACATCCCGGCCTGAATTACACGCCACACAAGCTGTCGACAAACAAATACTGTACAAGATTTGTATTAAATATAGAAATGTTAATGTCGTATGACAATTTTGTAATTTTGAACATTTTTATAAACTTATGAAACGCAAAAATCATCTTGACGTGAATGTGGTTCACAGGTTAAATTGGTGAGATTTCTTTTCAGCCTTGAAGACGTTTGATTTGTATTATGATGGTGAAATGGTTGTAGTGACGTTCATTTTTTCGTCTTTGTCGACTTATTGAGAAGATTGTGACCCAGACGAATCGTAATCCTTTCTTCATCGCCCGACAGAGGAGCGGCGTCATACTTGTAGTGGAAGACTCTGGAGGCAAACTGTGTTTTTCTGGACTGTTGGGTAGAACCTGCTTCACCCTTGGATGAAGATCGGTGTCGGGTTCTTCATCAGGTTCCTCAAGAGAACACCACGACATTCAACAGAACACCATGACGAAACTTGTAAACTTGGGAAGCCAGATTCTACTCTCAGTCACGAGTTTGCAGTACTAGCACTTTTCCTTTTGTTTGTTTTCCTATCCATTGTTTTCTGATGGCTTGCTCACTGATTATGGTCAATTTAGGATCATTGTCACTCACAAATGCTTTATTATATAGTCATATAATTTATGATCAATTCTAGACCAGTGAATTGGTGGCCAATTTTTCATAATTTGATAACATAGTTGACATTTTTTCAGTTATGTGAGCCATTATAAAAATGAAATATATGATATTTAAAAATAGACTAATGGCTGGATTGTGAGAAAATAAATGAGTGCACAATGATTGGCGGACTTTTATTAGCGTGATTTTCAGGAAACGGTGTCAGAATGTTAGGGTTGCATCTGTCATTTTCTGTCAATGTTTCTGAATTTGTTCTTCAAGGACGTCTGACGGTCATCTAAATTTGAAAGTTCATCAAATATGTAACTAAGTATTATTTACAGTATGTATTATAATTTAATTACACTAAATGTACTATTTATATATGATCTTACTCATAAACAAGTCTGTAATAACAGAAATTAAAGAGTTGCCCATATGTGGCAATTCAGGGGCCGGAGGTTTGGGATTTACCGTTTTAGACATTTCTTCAGATGTTAATCATAAAATTTAACTTTTAAAAAATCGGTTTCGGTTTCCTAAAGTCAATACATTATACCAGGCATTGGCAAACAAAGGCCCGGGGGCCACAAGCTGCCCATTAAACGTTTTAATCCGCACCACCAAACTTGTAAAAGTCAGATATTCTGTGCTGAATTTTCTTCATTTTAATTTGGAATTAAAATATTTCCTCCATATCCCAACATGTGTATGTTCTCCAGTTAAATGTTAGAACCCATCGGGACCAGCAAATCAAAAAGTTTGCCCACCCCACCATACTGTAATTTCAGTTTTGTCTGAAAATGATTTTGATCTTCATCCATTATTGACAGCTGGTTTGTGACCATAAGCGCAGCAGCTCAGATGTTTGGAGGACACCATCACGTCTCATCTAAAATATTTTCAGATTCTCGAAATTCCTCCTCACACTGTCTGATGGAATGTCTGAGCATGTCTCCGTATATCAACACTGTTTGTGAGTCTTACAGTAAAGCCTCTCACATTTCCACCATCTGCTCAACAGAGGCCGATATGAATGGGGCATAACGTTTTGGCGTGCCGGCGCTTATAAATTATTCACCAGGGCTGGTGGACGTCTACGCACGCTTGCTTGTGTCCGTCCTCTACCTGGAGGAATGTTGGCGCTTGCTACAGCCACCGGTTTAATCCATGGAGTGTGTAGAACGGGTGAGTCAAAACAGGTTTTGTCTGTAAAGGGTTTGTTTCGCTCTTCTAATTCAATGGTTGAATGTCTGTTAAAGCTTAGAAGTCATTGTTCAAAAGAGATACGATTCTTGGTTGGTTTGCTTGAGGCAAATTGTGTGCTTGAACAAAGCATCTTTGTAGCCCGATTGATCCTATTGACATTATCGAGAGTGCTGAGCTAAACACCCATTATTAATAATGAGCCAACGGTCAGGTTCACCTTGCACTTTTGTTGAAAGACATGACATCTGATCTCCATCCATAGTTGCTCGGGCGGCGGATATGCATCGGTTGCACCAGACCAGCACAAAGGTGCAAAACTATGGAAATGGGATTGAGGAAATTCAAGTAAAAGCTTTAATGTTTTACAAGGTCAACGACGGACGTTTTGAGATGGTGAATTCTAACTGGTCTTTTACCATTACAGTTGGTCTAAGAGATGTCCTGGGATAGCTTGTGGAATCATTGGTACGTCTAGTGTAACGGGAAAACATGCCGTCTAAACCACCGAGCAAGACTCGAGGCGGAAGAGCGAAAAAAGAAACGCCAACGGAAGAAAAGCAAGAAGAAGTTCAAAGCAAAAAAGGAAGTAGGAACGTTAAAAGCCTGTCAAATAACAACGGAAGTACAAGTGGGAATAGAAAAGCCACGAAACCTAATAAATGCGAAGAGGCGAAGGGGAAGAACAAAAAGGATGATGAGAAGAATAAAAAGGAGGAAAAGAAAGGCAAGAAGAATGAAATTACCAAGGACGAGTCCGTTAAGCAAACAGCTAATGGGAAGAAGCAGACAAGTAGAAATATGACCAATAATGGTTTGAAGGGAAGAGGAAGAGCTGGGAAACCAAAACCGGATTTGAAAAAGGACACTGGGAAAACTCCTAGAAAAGGTGCAAGGAGACGAGGCAAAGCCGTGGATTCTGAAGAGGACGATGAGACACAGAGTGAAAAGGCAAAGAGCTCAGCACATGAGAGCGAAGAAGAAGATGAAGAAGAGAAGAACGATGATGATGATGATGATGTGGCTTCAGACAGCGTGAGTAAACCTGCAGAAACCAACACAAGCGCTGAAGAACTGTCAGAGGGAGAGACAAAGACAGACGGTGAGGTCCAAAACGAAAGTGAAGAGGAGCAAAGTGCAGAAGAGCAAACGGATAGTAAAGTGAAAGAAGAGTCTGAGGAACGTGTCAGCAGTGGTGAGGAAGATGAATCTGAGAAAGTGCCACCAGATGCTGATCAGGAGAGTCCACCAGAAGCGAGTCCATCTGGACCAGTGAAAGTACCTGCACCAATGAAGGGCCAAAAAACATTCTTTAAATCCAAGCTGCTGCAAAAGAAGATGACGTCTAAAGCAGAAGAACCTAGACAGGATTCCGCACCTGCAAAAGAAGCAGATATAAAAGGAAAAAGTCCATCAAAAAGTGCTGCCAATAAAGGTAAATCTCAAATATTACAGTTGGCTAGTAAAGCTAAATCGACAAAGACTGAAGAAACATCTCCACAGGTTGATCAAAACGTATCCTCGCCGAAAGAGCACAAAGGATTGTTAAGCAAACAGTCTCGTTTGCTCTTTATGAAAGGTAAAGGAAAAGTGGAGAAAAGCAAAGCTGCCGTAGAAGACCCTCCAGACGACAGCGCTCATGATTCTGCTGAAGAGCAACAGCAAAGTGGACTTGCAGAAATGGTCCCAAAGGATGCTGAAGAAGTCGCTGATTCAGAACCAAAAGAACAGTTCTTGGGGAAAAAAAAGGGTATTCGGTCATTGCGGCGGGTCTCGGGATGGATTCAGAAGAAGATGCCAAAGAGCATCCATTTCCAGAAAAAACTATCAGCAGTTACTCAAGCAATCGGAATCTCCAAGTGGCTTCCTTCCTTGACGTCGAAAAGGAGAAAAAAAAGCTTAATTCGACATAAGATGGTCATGAAAATGGCCGGTGGTGGAAAATCAAAGAAGAAAAACAACAAAGAAGAGGCTTCAAATCTTGAGAAGACCACAGAAGACCCTCCTGGTGGCATATCTGAAGACCCAGCGGACATTGAAGAGCAGGCCAACTCGGGAGACGCCAAGTACGCAATTGTCTTTCCAAGAATGAACAAAATGGGAAAGTCCAAAGATCCCACCACTGACAGTCCCAGTACAAGCACCGTCTCCACAGAGCGTAAACCACCAAAGCCTGGTGCTCGTCTCGTTTTACCAGTGAAGCCAGACCTCAGCCTGCTAAAGACTGTCAAGACCAACCCTCCCAAGAGTGAGGGGGGTGAACAGAATCCAATTGTGGGCTTGACAGAAGATAAAGTTGACAAAAAAGAGCCCATGAAGGACCTCAAGAAAGGAAGTGTTCTTCAAGCCGCCAAGGGGAAACTTGGGGGATCACAAGTGAATATCACCAAACTGTCCATCTCCAAGCCTTTGTTAAATGGGGGTCCTAGTTTGGGACAGAGCAAAGAAATTGATAGCAATCTTATCAGGGGAGACAATGTGCCTGAAGAAGCCGAATCGTGGAAGGAAGGGATGACAAGACCTTCTTATGAAGAGGATGCCGATCGAGAGGTGGCAGAATTGATGGCAGACGGTGTCTTGCCTTCTGCTATGGACCTTCATTGGGCTCAGACTCACCAGATGTGTGAGGATCCACAAGACTGGCTACGTCCTGAAAACCTCCTACCGCATCAAACAGTGGAGAAGCTCACCAAATGGACGGTTTATCAGGATGATGAGCGTGCTCACGTTATCCCCGTACACAATAGTAAAGGACTCTGGGAATCTGAAGATCCAACACAGAACATGCTAGAATCAAGACTACACAGCACTCAGGTTTGCCATGTCATTTGTTTTTTACTTACCCTTTTTTTAAAGAGTTTAACAAACACGCTGTGCCTAAAAAGCTAGCAGGGAAGCTAATGCTTCTCAAGCCTGAAAAAAGTTTTCTTGCAAAGTTAAGTGGACACGTAAAGCAAAAGAAGAATAACAGAGGTCTGGGTGTTTAGTCACTGTCTCCCTACAAGAGGCTCATAGACCTTCTTCTCTTCGGCTTCAGGTTAAAATGCCTGGAAGTGACCAAGTTGTGGAGGTGGACGAGGTGGAAGATTTGGCCCAGTTGGAGTAGGTCCTTATAATCATCTGACTTGCCTTGTTGTAAATGAGCACCAACCATTGATAAAGATTTGATGAAGTATTTGAATATTTAAACATTGTTTTGAGGTACAAAAATGTCAAGGATATTGTGTATTCTTTTATAGAGAGGTGTGCGAAAGTTCTGTTCTGCTGAATCTGAAGAAACGCTTCGATCGGGATTCAATTTACGTATGAGCTTTCATTTCTGATCCAAGATAAGTCTGGAACGAGTGGTGACTGTAAAATCTGTTCAAGTAGCAACCTACTACAGTAGCCTCTTATTTACGTACGCCCCATAAAATTCTGGGTCCAAAATGTATTAGTTGAGCCACTTTCTCGTGGTCTTGTGGCAGTTGTGGTCCAGCGGTAGGGAGTTGGACCTGCTATTTTAGCATCACGGGTTAAAATCCTGGTCCGGTTGGTTTCTAAACTGAGTGTCCTTGAGTAAGTCAATGATCTCTACATGCCCTCTGGCTTAAGGCCGCCCACTGCTCCAGCTTTGTGTCAATTCATTGTGTGTGTGTAACTTACCTGGATGGCTACATTTGGGCATGATCGATCTTAAGTACCCACTTAATTTTGTCCAAATTGTGTTCTTAAACGGGAGGCTACTGTACGTCAAGCAGGGAGTGTAATTAACCTGGGTTAGTCGTTCAGCAGTGACCTCCTCACACTCACCCATTACATTTTTAACCAACAGACATACATTGGTAATATGCTCTTGTCCATCAATCCCTTTAAACCTGTCAACATCTACACCGAAGAGCTGAGGCAGCAGTACCAGGGCAAAGAGAAGCATAATAACCCACCGTAAGTGTTTTGTTCATTTTGGCCAGTTGTGTTCAAACCTTTCTTTGCTAAACTCCTTCGCTCCCGCAGTCACATCTATGCCATGGCCGATGCAGCATTTTCCCAGTCCCAGAATACCACACAAGAACATTGCATCATCATTAGGTGAGAAAAAGAATATACAGTCAACTCTGTTTCAGGGTTCCTGCAGAAATCCTTGAAAATGCTTGAATTTCAAGAATGGGTTTTCAAGGTCTTGAAAGTGCCTGAATTTTAGACGAAGTGCTTGAAAATTCTTGAAATTTTAATTGTGTGGAAAGAAGTCACCTTATGAGTAATGTCTCGCCTCGATCTTCTTAATGATTGGCACACATGCAGTCGTTTGAAAGAGAGTGTGAATGATTGAATTTTGAACTGCAATATTGTGCGTTAAAAATAAATATTGCTATTGGGAATTTAAAATGAAACGCATACGTTAATGTGCTAATTTTAACAGCCCTACTTGTAAATGTACATTTTACCACAACTGTGTGGTGCTGGAAAAACTTGAAAAAACATGGACCAAGTGCTTGAATTTTATCTTTCCGAATGTGTAGGAACCCGGCTGTTTAATTGGGCCGCCGATTAAAGGGAGAAATCCTAAAGTCCCAATCATATCTCATAACGCAAATTTGTACCTACTGGAGCTAAATGGTTGTGTCCCAATCCATCCCTAACAAAGCCTGAAATGCTTCCCCAAACTAGCCAGTCGTAAACTAAGGCCAAGGCTCATAAACCCAGAAATTGGGAAAACAATGGATATTGGACTCGTACCATTTGGAAAGTCTCCAGGCTTTGACTTTATCATTTACGTACCGTAAAACCTTTGACCATCATGGTGCTCTATTTTCAATCCTTTGTGAGAGCATCACATAGTTTACAAAAGAAAACTAACTTGAGGAACGGCACAGTCTCTTAAAGGCACAGTACCCAAAGTCATTACAGATGCACACACACATAGTTCCGGCCTTACAACGTCTACACAGTGCGCATGCCAAAGTACAGCAAGCTCAAAAGACAAAGCACAAGACAGAGCAGTCTATCACACATGTAAAAAGTGACGTTCAAATAGAGGGCGCTCAAATTTTCAATCCTTTCCACTAGGTGACAGTCTAATAGAGGTGACGTTCAAATAAAGGTTTTAAGGTGTTGTTTATTTTAATAGATGAATATTTAATTTAGAAATAATATTTAGTGTTGTATGTTTGGGTTGATGTTGGGTTAATATCTTAACAGTGGGCAAAGTGGATCGGGCAAGACAGAAGCCGCCAAACTCATCATTCACTATCTCAGCTCCATGTACCAGGGAAGGAACGATAAATTGCGCCAAGTAACGTTTGTTCTTTTACTACGCTAGAATGATTACCTTTTGCACTATGTTGTGAAACATCAGAGATTTCTCGTTGTTCTAGCCAATGGAAGTCTTGCCTATTCTCGAGAGCTTTGGCAATGCCAAGACTATTCTGAACAACAACTCCAGCCGATTTGGAAAGTATCTACATATTCACATTCGCCAGTAAGTTGAGGATCATGAGATGCACCATCGTTTTTTAACTCAACGTTACGTTTTTTTTTCTTCTTTCCAGCGGCGTTGTCGTCGGAACATCTCTGTCTAAATATCTCCTCGAAAAATCAAGAATTGTATTCCAGGTTTTATTTTCAATTGGATTTCCGAGATTTGACTGACGGACTAATGGAAAGAATATTTGTTGCAAGATTCAATCTCTGTTCCCAGGCCCAGGAGGAGAGAAACTACCACGTGTTTTATGAATTGCTTGCTGGAATGAACGAGTGGGACAAGCAAGATCTTTACCTTCAAGGAGCCGAGACTTATTTCTACCTCAACCAGGTAAGCGACGTCAATCTTTTGGTGTTTTTCTTTCGCGCATTTGTGGTTTTTGAAGGGCAGGGAGTGTGAGCTGCCAGGTAAACACGACAAACAAGACTTCCTGCTTCTGGTCCACTGCATGGAGACGATTGGTTTACACACAGATCAACTTGCAACTATCTGGGCCATTCTGTCATCCATCCTACAACTGGGCAACATTTGCTTCAGCTCCTATGAGGTCAGTCCTGGGCAGTTTTGGTCATCAAGGGTTTGACGTTCCGAATGGACTCAACACGCCTTTGTGTATCTGAGAATGTGACTTCTACCAACTAGAGCGAATCCTACGAGATGGCACGTATTTTTAGTGAAGCTGAAGCTCGGAGAGTGGGAAACCTCTTGCAAGTGTCGGCCGAGGCCTTGCAGACGGTCATCACACACCGGGTGACGGTGAGCGCTGCTCTTTCCTGATTAAGTGCATGTGTTTTTTTTCTTCTTTACAGTCATTGTGGCAGTTGTGGTCCAGTGCAGGGGCGTCACTAGGGTTGGTGTCACCCGGTGCGGTAAAGCCATGGTGTCCCCCCCCCCCTTCAGAGTGTCACCCCCCCCCCCGAACAGTTGATGAACTGATGAACAGTTGCAGTAGTACTGTATTAGTAAAACAAACGTCCTACGAACGCGCTCCGCCCGCGATTGCGCTCACAATTTTCCAGTCCTACCGCGTGTAACCACGTCTCAAACGTCCTAGCGCGTTCGGTCCGCGTCAGTACAGCGTCTATAGCGGGCGTAACGCGTGTGGCACGTACCCGGCCGCTGCGCGCCGAACTTTTGGTCAGTGCAAATTTTTTTTGCCAGACCACCGCGGCTAAATTTTCTGCAGCGTGTAAACGCGTGTTAAATGCGCTTGTATCACGTCTTCATTGCGTCCTCTTCACGTTTAACGGCGACCTGCTCACAAGACTGTCTTGATATATTGATCTACGATCGATTATGAATATTGAAACCAACTCCATCGAGGCTCGAGCTATGTCTGCTCTGTCAAATACGCATTTTTTTCATTTTGGTGTCACCCCCTGTGATTGGTGTCACCCGGTGCGGCCACACCCCCCGCACCACCCTAGCGACGCCCCTGGTCCAGTGGTTGGGAGTTGGGTTTGTGTCCAAGGGGTTGCAGGTTCAAATCGCACTCCGGCTGGTTCTGCTACCAAGTGTTCTTTAGCAAGACACTGACTCCCTCATGCTTCCTTCACATGACGGATTAAGGCTGCCCACTGCTCCCGGTTTGTGTTTAAATTACCAAACGATTAATTCAAACGACGGCTGTCAAACGATTAATTTTTTAAAAGTAGTTAATCGCACTTTTCTGACCAAATTAATCGCGATTAATCGCAATTAAATGATTAAAGCTTGTAATATTGGATATTGAGGTGTAAAATGTAAATTAATGTAAACTCATCACTAAATAAACACTCGTTTAAATACTGAAATATAATTTGGTATAATTTTTGTTCAATTTGCAATATATTTTCTCAGTTTTCTTAGTCGACCCTCCGAGGTCGAGTTGCACCCTTTTCAAGATAAAACACACAAAGAAATACAATTTTGGTCTTACGTTAATGTGTTTCACATCAATTGAAAGTACCTATTGAGTACTTATTAAGTACCTATTATACATCAATTGTAAGTACCTATTCCTTTTGGTTAAACGCATTTAAAATTAATTGCATGCGTTAACGCATTAACTTTAACAGCCCTAGTGTAAATACAAAATAAAAAAAATAATTGCTTCAGGTTTTCTCCCCTCGTGGCCAAATTGATAAACTCCTTCACTTTACTTTTTTCTTTATTGCTTTAAGGAAACAACCTACGATAGAATTTACTGCCCTCTATCTGTGGAAAGTGCCATTGAATCCAGGTTAGAAGACATGTCATCCTAAAATCAACAGATTTATTCTTATCCAGCGTCTTTGACTTGTTATTGCAGAATTATCGGTTTCTTTGATCTGTTTCAGAGATGCCATTGCCAAGACGCTGTACTCTGTGCTGTTTGATTGGATGCTTGAACGCATCAATGAGTGGTTGATCCCGACCGAGATGGACAGCAGCGTCGGCATCGTGGACATCTACGGCTTTGAGGTGTTCCGTCTTTGTGTGTAATTGCTGTGATTGATTATTCATGAATGTGAGGGAATTAATTGGCTGTTTCAGGACCTGAGTGTCAACAGCTTCGAGCAGCTTTGCATAAATTATGCAAATGAGCAACTGCAGCAGTTTGTGAACAAAGCTGTTGTCGCACAAGAGCAGGTGATTGTCAGTTGTGTGCGATGTGTTTGTGTGGCTGTTGTCTGACGTCACATGTGTTTGTTAAAGGAGGAGTACAGCGCCGAGCAGATTCAGTGGTACCCTGTAGTTCTGGAAGGTTCTCGAGGCTGTGTGGATGTGATCTCGGCTCGGCCTTATGGGATCCTGCGCATCCTTGAAGACCAGACCTGCCTGCCACAGGTCACTGGATGTTTTACTGCTCTCACAACTAATGTTCAGAATATTCTTTTAAACCTGAAATACACCCAGGCGATCACTTTGAAACTATTTTCCAATTATCTTTGTAAGTTGCTCAAAACCTGATTGAATCAGTATAGGGATGCTGTGAAAAAAACATACAAAACTCATTTAATCAGTACAGGAACACTGCAAATTCTGAATTCATCACATCATATACAATTTTAATAATTACTTAAAAAAGTCTACTGGCTTTTTTAAGTAATTATATTTTTTCTAGGACTACTGACTAAATCATCAAAAATGATTGATGATTGATTAAATCACCAGAGGACAGTTGATGAAACCAGTAAATGAATGCCCACCACATATTCTACTGTAAAAAGCTTTTTAAATCCGTACAGTACTGTAAATGATGCACTGATGATATGATTAGTTCAATCATATCATCAGTGCTGTAAATGATGATTGAATCAGAAAATATACATACAGTATACAAAAAATGGTGGTAGAACACTGGTTGAATTAGTACAGGCTTCCTGTAAAATACTGTAAAAAACTCATTATATTGGTACAGAAAAACTGTGGAATACTGTAAAATAGTTTGTTAAACCAATTAGTCAGTTCTAGAATGTCATATATAACAATGTAAAGTGCTGATTAAATCACTACATGTTGACTGTAAAATACTCTAAAAAGTTGCAAGAGTTACGGTAATACTGTAAAGTCCAATGAAGCCAATAAAGCGACAATACAATTCAGTGCAGACATTTGTGAATATTATCTGTTGAGTCTGAATCTGTCGATTATCTTATTAGTTCATTGACAATACGTTATTGTTATCATTGATATTTGTGGTTTGATGGCTCAGGCGACCGACCACACATTCCTGCAGAAATGTCACTATCACCATGGAAACAGCCCGTACTACACCAAACCCAAGATTCCTCTGCCCGTCTTCACAATATATCACTACGCCGGCGCCGTCACGTACCAGGCAAGTCTGTCAAAATGTGCTATTGAATCACGTGATTGTCTAAGTGAGAACAGCATGTGACCGAACCATCCGATTTTCTTCAGGTGCACAACTTCCTGAATAAAAACCACGACCAGTTCCGTCCGGAAGTGCTGGAGCTTTTCGCACGTAGTCGGTTACAGGTAAAAGAGTGTTTCCAGTAACACCGTCGCCATGAAGTTTTGGATTGAGAAGAAACACAATAACGTGTCCGGCTCATCAATATTCAACAAGAATTAAATCAGCAGAATCAAAATTACACTATGGTAAAGCACTGTAAAAGCCAATAATACTGTAAAACAAAACGACAGCTGTAATATTGCATAACACAATAATACTGTAAAAATAAATGATGCCAATGCTGTTATACTGTAAATGACAATATGTTTTGTAAAACTAAAAACCAGAGCTGGAAGACAGTAAAATACTGTAAAAACAAATACACCCAGCGCTGTAATATTGATAAACCTGATAAAGCCAGAGTTCGAAAACTGTAAAAGACAAAAAATGTTGAAACCAGATTATGTAAAAAACTAAAACTTAGAACGAAAATAGAATGCTGTAAAACACTGTAAAAGTGAATGAGACTGTCATAATAATATTATATTATAATAATATTACACTAAATAATGATTTCAAACACCAGAAACATAAATAAGCCCAGCCCTGGAATATTGACAAACCAGTTAAACGTGGTTGTTCGAAAATTGCAAAAACAAAAATATATATATATAGGAAAAATACACAGTGAAAATAGGTTCTCAGCTCTGGAATGATGTAAAAGACTGTAAAAGCAAATAATCATGTAAAATACTGTAAAAACAAAGAAGCCCAGTGCTGGAATATTGTCAAGCCAGATAAACCCAGTGTTAGAATACTGTGTAAAATAAGTGTAAAAGACAAAACCATCAAGTGAACACAATTTGATTATCCCAGTGCTGGAATACTGTAAAACACTGTAAAAGTGAACAACGATGTAAAAATCTGTAAAGGTTAAGTGCGTTTAACATCGTCCCTCTAAAGTTTGGGATGGATAAGAAACACAATAACGTGTCCGACGCATCAATATTCACGAGAATGTCAACACGTCCCGGCCCAACAAAAGAGTCGCCAACAACAGATATCATTTATGCAAGATTTAGCTCTCATTACGGTTTTAAGGGCCTGTGTTTGGAAACACAAACCTGTGAGGAGTAATTGGAGTGTGTCGTCTGTGTAGATGGTGTCAGGTCTCTTCCGGAAGGTTCAGGAGCATTACATGCAGCAGAAAGAGCTGGGAAGAGCTCGTGGTCATCGGAGCCAGATGTCAACAGTGGCCAGTCACTTTCAGCAGTCGCTTACGGAGCTCATCAGCCGTTTAGAGAGGTCAGCCGCCTGCATTATTCAGCACGGTATGGTCCAGGCGCGACCAATTTGGACCGGCTTCACCGACATTGTGTTTCAGGTGTAAAACGACATTCATCCGATGCTTCAAGCCGAACTATGTGAAGGTGATCTAACAGACTGTGGCTTCTCTACCGTATGTCTGTCAGTGCTAAGAGTCGGTTGCTCTGCTCCCAGCTTCCGGGAATATTCGATGTGGACTATATAACCACTCAGCTGAGGCACGGAGGGATAATGGAGACGGTCCACTTGCGAAAGGAAGGGTTTCCCATTCGCGTCCCCTTCAACCTGTTCATGGAAAGGTAGCGAGAGGCCTGCGGAACAAAAGGCAGCACGAAAAATTCATTTTGAGGAAAATGATCCGCACAATAACAGCTTTAGCTAAGTCGCTAAAATATTTTGTCATTCAAGTCTTTTGTGCTTTTGAGAACGTTTGATTGTTGCGTCTGAGTAGACATTTTTTTTTCAAGGAATGATTAGGATTTCCCATGATTATGATTGAACCCTCAATCACCAGGTTTTGTTGAATAAATCTTGGGAAAACCAGTAAAATAGGTCTAGGTACTGTAACAGAAAATTATATGGAAGATCATGTTAGAACTAGAACATGGTAAAATACGGTTAAAACAGATAAAGCCAGAATTAAATCAGTACAATCAAAATTACATTATCATAAAACACTGAAAGCCAATAATACTGTAAACACAGACAAAACGAGTTCTGTATTATTGTAAAACACAATAATACTGTAAAAACAAATAGAGCCAATGCTGCAATATTGTAAAACAGAATAATACTGTAAAAACAATTAAAGCCAATCCTGTAGTACTGTAAAAGACAATATACGTATTTTTTAAAACTATGAAAAACAAACACAGTAGAGCCTAAACTGGAATACAGTAAATGACTGTATAAACAATTACACCACATGCTGGAATATTCATAAACCTGATAAACCCAGTGTTAGAAAACGGTAAAAGACAAAAATATGTTGGAACACAGTGAAATCAGATTATGTAAAAATGCATACAATTATAATGAAAAAGTTAAAGTAAATAGTGATGTCAAATGGAAAATTAACAAACCAGTTAAACCCAGTGTTAGAATACTGTATAAAAGAAAAATACACAATGAACACGGTGAATAAAATGAATTAACCAGAGCTGGAAGACTGTAAAAGCGAATAATGATGTAAAATACTGTAAAAACAGCCCGACATTTCCTGGTGGCCATAATGACTCATCTCAGTTCACTATTAAAGTCTCAAATCAAAGTACCGTATTTTAAGCGACAGTGTTCGCTTAAAATTATTTAGTAGATCTGAATGGTTCTGTTACAAACCAATGTTTTTGTTGTATGATTGTGATTTCAGATATGGTGTGTTGTTATCACAGAGATGTGATCAGCCGACGCTTAAAGAACAGGTCATGACTTTACTACAAACCATAGGAGCCGAAGACGAGATGTTCCAGTTGGGTCTCACCAAGGTGAAGACGATGGTTTAGATTAGTACTGTGATATTTTTCATTCATCCGGTTGTCACGTTCACGAGCAGGTTTTCATGAAGGAGACTTTGTATCAGAAGATCGAGGAGAAGTGGAGCAGCACTCAAACCTGGGCGGCCGTCACCATCCAGAGGAACATCCGAGGCTTCATCTGTCGACGCAACTTCCGCTTCTTCAAGCAGAAGGCTATCATCATCCAGTCGCACATCCGAGGTCACCAAACCAGGTGATGCTCAGGCCATCAGGTTTCAGATTAGGCTTCTTTCTTCTTAAAGATTTTGGACATTCTCCACTGTTGGTGTGTTTCAGAAAATACTTCAAGAAACTGAAGCAGTCCTTCACTCAGTTCTGGGCCACCATGATGATCACCAGAGAGACGGTCAAGAGACGACACTGGAAAGTACGAGGCTTTTTTTATGATTATATTTCGAGACCAATAAGGTTTCAAAACCAATAAGGTCAATAAGTGTTAAATTAAAGGCCAATTATTTTTCATTCACAATTTTTGACCTTGGTTGCTCAAATACTTGTAGTCTTCTATACTTCTAGACTTCATTAATTTAAAGATGAATTAAATCCACACTGATTGTGAGAGTATAAACAGCATCTTTCATGTGAAATTAAGAGCCAGATTTTCTCATTTCACAAATTTTGACTACAATATCTCAGCTTCTTTCTAAATGAAACAAACTGGGGTATTTTTTTACATAAAGAATTAACTAATAAAAATAAAACAGCTTTATTTTCCCAAATACGATACAAATAATGTTAATGCTAAATAAAACGTTATAAAATAAAATTATGAAACTAAAAGTTGTTTTCGTCTGTTGCCATGGACCCTGTCGAACCTCTGCGAGGACCAATGTGATCTTACGTCATAAACCATGTGTCATGTTTCAGTGTTTCAGCGGACGGACTTTGGATCGGTTTGTTGACCGAGTGGTTTTATGAGTTGAGGGAAATTAATTTATTGCTCTTCGTTTCCTAACACACTTTGTGGCTTTGAAACAATTTCACATTTCACTTCTAAAACTTGTGAAATATGTCTGCATTGTTTGGGTAAATTTAAAGTGAATTGTGTGTCATGTGTGTGTGAATGTCAGTGTGCGTTTGCTGTAAATGTTTGTTTGTCACTGTGTGTGTGTGTTTGTGTGTGTGTGTCAAGCTCCACCTGTCTACCTGCCCTTTCATCTGTAATCTTCCGAGTGTTTGATCGACTCTCTCTCTCTCTCTCTCTCTCTTTCTCTCTTTCTCTCACACACCTGGATTGAAGCATCTCAAGCTTGATTTAAGTGAAATACTTTCGGTTTTGCCGTGTTGAAGATTCTGGTTTGTTCTGGGTATGTAGAGTTTTACTCATAACCCTTGTGACAGAAAGAATATAGTTACAGATTAATGTCAATATGAGTTAAGAACACTTTCTAAATAGCGACTTTGTTTCATGTATGACACACAATATTTTAGTGGATCATGCGTGTGTGTGTGTGTGTGTGTGTGTGTGTGTGTGTTTTTATATAGTATGAAGTTAAACTATTTTGTCTAGTTAAGCTTAATTTAATCATGCAATCCTTCTTTTTTCTTGTAATAAATATTTAATTTAAACTTTTATTTTTTTACAGTACTAGGTTTTTATGTAACTTTGTTTCAAAACACATTATAATGAAGGTTGAGATTATGATGAGGTTCACATTATAATGAGATTTTTATCTTTTATGTTAAATAAGTTTAAATATATGAAAAAAATATTTTTTTATTGTATTCATTTTGCACAGTCCGATCTTTTGTGTGTTTTCTTGTAATCTGTAATTGTTTGAGCCAGTTTGCATCTTGTCCTTTGAGCTGTTATGCAGTATCCCTTTGTAGTAATTGTTCTGTTTAATCACAAATGATTTTTGTGGCTACATTTTTCTGTCTGAATGAAAAGAGAAGTTAGCTAAAACGCTTAATGTCGCTGGAGATCCGCGCGGAATTGTCTGAAGTTGTGTCACGTCATCTAGATTTCTTCTTTTCCGTAGAGAACGTTCAACCACTAATCCAGAACGTTTTTACGGAGAAAAAAAAAGGACAGTTGACACGCCTCATTCATCCCTCTAGATGGATGCTAAATGCTAAATACTAAACTCGTCCAGGGTCCGGTAACAATGTCTTGAGAGGAAAACATTTAAAAGTCACTTTAAAGCCTTGATTATGGTTAAACGATGAGATGATACGGCTCAGAGATAAGATAAAGGTTGAGGTTTGGTTATTGTTGACTCATATTGTGCGGTTTGAGGAGGAGCGAGAGGAGAAGGGGAAGGCCTTGCTGAGGTATAAAAGTCACGCCGCTAAGAATAGTTTACAGACATGACAGAACTACGAATACATGAATCTGAGAAAATGAAATCATTGACTAAGTGCTTTTATTGTTCGTTTCTCTCAGGAACATACTGAAAGAACCAGAGTGAAGCAAAAAGCAAAACAGACCACGAAATCTGCAGGGATGGTGAGACGTTCTCCATTTTTCTTTGTGTTTTACTTGAATTACAATTTGCATAATCCTGGATATGTTTGAAATAATTTTTTAAAATGTAACAAAAATGTACCCGTCTTGTGTATTGGTTGTAAATGTTTACAGTGTATGTATATTAAGTATATATACATATTAATATTAGGGCTGTCAATTGATTTATTATTTTTAACTAAATTTAACCATTTTTAACCTGACCAAATTAATTGTGATTATTCACAATTAAATGACTGCAGCTTGAAATATTGGTTATTGAGGTGTGATCGTGTAAATACTGTAATAAAATTTAGTATAATTTTTGTTCAATTGAGCAATGTATTTTCTTTATTTTTTAACATTCCGAAGTCCAGTCTCACTCTTTTCAAGATAAAAAGTTTATTTTGGTATTACATATAAGTGTTATACATCAATTGAAAGTTTGATGTTTTATTTGACACACTCTTAATAAAAACAGGACGTTTTTTTATAAAAATAAAAATTATAATCATAATAATAAAACTAAAGCTTGACGTACGCAGTGCCTTCTCTTTGTCAGCTGAATAGGAACTGTAACTTACAAGCAAGTTATTTGCAGTGGAAGATGAACACGGTTTAGACGATCAATGAATTGCATCTAGTGCCTTAAACACGTTGCACGTTTAAAATGAATCGTTAGCGTTAACGCATTAACTTTGACATCCCTAATATATATATACACAGTGTGTGTGTGTGTGTGTGTGTGTGTGTGTGTGTGTGTGTGTGTGTGTAAACCTATTTTCTGCTGATCCTACAATCAACAAAACAATACCATAATGATTTATAAAAAAAATAATCCGATTTTTTTTTCTAGGATGTGGGAATATTAGAAATCCCAGCTGAACTGTCAGCCAGATTACGCATCGCCTCAGGTGAGATCAAAGTGTAGAAATTATTGTCTTAATAATCACTTAAATAACGGAAATTAATCACTTGTAAAAGCATAGAAACCTAGTTGTTGTAAAAGGAAAAAAAGCAGCTTATTTAAAACCTAAACAGTTTATTACAAGTCTCGCTTGACCAAATCCTGCATTTTTGTGGGTAATACGCTTTTGATGGGCACTAATGGTGGTCTTCAGGACGAGCTCAGGGGTCCGGGGTGACGGAAGCAGCTCCACCTCAGGTCAAAGCAGAGCACAGCCTGGCACTGCCCTCAGACATCGACCGACATCTTTTCTCCCAGTACGCAAGCACAGTCCTGAAGGTATGAATACAGTTTTTAAAAGCTTCCGACATCAAGAATTACAATCGTATAATAACCGTAATAACAACTGTCTCATCATTCAACAATAGTGAGTAAACGCGATTGTTTTCAAGATTGCTTTTCAAACAATGTATTTCTTTTTTCTCGTGTTTTAGGACGGATGGAACCAACCAGAGGGTTTCCCACTTCAGCGACCTTTGACCTCTCTGGATGGTGACGATGCTCGTGTCGCTCTTGAAATTTACAAACTGGTCCGTATGCAGTGTTGTGCATGTCCTAGTGCGTTACACCTTACTTGTAACTCTTATTTAAAAGCAATCCCTTAACTTTTTTTTTTACCAATATTCTACGAAGTATAATATGTTACATAACTCCTGTATTACTTTCTTTCCTGTATAGTTTCTTTCTCCAAAACAACTACAGAAGTAGATATTAACATCCCAAAATAACAAAAGCTTTTTAAATATTAAACCACTTTCTTTAATCTCCTGTTGAAGGCCTGTTTGTGTAGCCTAACGACTTATTCAAACTATTAACAACAATATAGTTTGTAATTTGTAAATAAAATTGTTAAAATAATTCTAGACATTATACCATTTTTTGACAATATAATAATTGACTTACGATTAAAGCCTTTTGACCTTATATTGTTTTATTAGCATTATTAATAATAATTTGTATTAATTGTATTAATAGCAAAAACACTCACTGTATTAATATCTAGTGGACATTGACTTTCCTGTAGATCATGCGCTTCACCAGGGATTCGGACATGACCGGTTGGGAGGAGCAGATGTTAGGAAACTACATCGTGGAGAAGAGCCAGAGTCTGGCCAGCATCAGAGACGAGGTTCTAGCGCAGCTGATCTACCACACGTGGAGCGGAGAGAAGGAGGCCAGCACTCTGCGGGGATGGATGCTCCTGGCCTGTTGTCTGAGCGCCTTCACTCCCTCACCCGCACTGGAGAAACCCCTGCTGAAGTATGACCCTACAGACACGAGTGAACAAACGGATGGATGGATGGATGGATGGATGGATGGATGGATGGATGGATAAATAGATAGATGGATGGATAAATAGATAGATAGATAGATAGATAGATAGATAGATAGATAGATAGATAGATAGATAGATAGATAGATAGATAGATAGATAGATAGATAGATAGGTGGAGGGACAGAGAGAGAGAGAAAGATAGTTGGATGGATAGTATTGATGTATGTATGGATGATGGATGGATGGATGGATGGATGGATGGATGGATGGATGGATGGATGGATGGATGGATAGATAGATAGATAGATAGATAGATAGATAGATAGATAGATAGATAGATAGATAGATAGATAGATAGATAGATAGATAGATAGATTGATTGATTGATGGATTGATTGATTGATTGATTGATTGATTGATTGATGGATGGATGGATGACAGACAGACAGACAGATGAGCGGAGGGACAGATGGATGAATGAATGGATGGATTGACAGCCGAAGGAACAGACAAAAAATGGAATTGTTTGAGAGACTAAAGGATGGATGGAGGGAAAGTTGGATGGATGGATGGACAGGCAAATCGACATAGAAAATTGCATGTTTTGAGAGACAGAGAGATGGATGGATGAATTTACAGACACACACAAATAAGTACACTTCATTTATTCCTTCAATCATTCACTTACTCCTTCTGGCCTGGTAAGACGTGTCTCACAGACACCCACAAATTATGAAATAAAAAAAAATGTACAATGTACAGTATTCAAATAAAATTGAAAGATGCTCAGAACAGTAATAGCAAAAGCAAAATTGAACTTTTTTTTTTAAACTTTCAACTAAAACAATTTACTAACAGAGTGGTATGTAACAGTATAAACAGCACAATGCTATTATTCTTTACTACGTCATTCAAACTACGAGTTAGACAAGCGTGTGTGTGATTTCTGGTGGTCAGGTTTGTGTCGGACCAGGGTCCCGGAGAATATGGCTCTCTGTGCCAGCACAAGCTTCTCACGGCCCTCCAGCTGCCCCCGCCCGCCTGCAGACAGAGCCCGCCCACTCAGCTGGAGTGGACAGCCAATCAGAGGAAAGGGAAGATGGTAGTGGAGGTCAACACTTTCAATGGTGAGCATAGGCTTTTTAATCATGATAATGTTCTACTTTAAATATTCTTTTGTAACACAAGGATGCTAAATATGATTTATTTGACATTTTGTTTTTTTTTAAGAGGAACAGTTAACAGTGGAGGTGGATTCTTGGACCACCGGGGAGCAGATGGCATCGTGGTTACTCGGATACAGGTACACGATTTTATTTTCATTCATAACAATTGTGAATCAAAATTTGGAAACTCATTAACATGACGAGAACATTTGTTTGCCATTTGTTGATTCTCTTTGGATTTATGTTTCCTGGTCAGTGTTGCTTATTGAGTTGCTCACAGTCTGGGTTTTTTCATACGGCTCAGGGTTATTTTTTGAGAGACTTTGTTTCAACGTTCGCCACTAGTTTTGCTGTTTTTATTTCCTTTCAATATAAAAGTTACGCCTCAGGATGCTTTATTTCACGTATGATGTATTCACAGATATGATACTTCACAGACCTTGACAGACGATCTGTGACTGTAATGCGCTTTATGAACAAGCTAAACGTGAATTATTAAACCAAATAAAGTTTAATATAATAGAGTATAAGGTTTACCTGTGGCGGAGTCAGTAGATCTACACCTCAGGAGAGTCTGGAGTTTGATTCCCACAAAGTTAAATACATCTGCTGAAAACATTTCGAAAGTGTATGATAATATATTAGCTTTTTTTTTTGTTTTATAATTTAAAGTGTCACCTTTAAACGATACCTTATTTAATTTAGTCAGCGATGGAAGGAAGAGATGGACATGGAGTTTTATTTTACTACCTGTTTACATCTCAATTTAATTTGCACTAGAAAGTGTGTACATTTTTGTTATTAATGTGTAATTTTGGTACATTGTTAAGTATTATATTGAGAGCAGAAGTGAGAAAGAAAATACCGCAGGCTACAGTACGTCTACCAGATGAGTGACAGTAAGCAAAATGTATATGAATACAAAATTTTATTTATTTTTTGGCCAGTTGTGGTCTGTGCAATAAATATTAAAAGTTATATACCATCGACTGTATTGTGCTTTATTGTTCGCTATACTTATGATAATATTTACAGTAATATATTGAATTGGATTAGTGTCTCGCACATTGTCCCACAGTGATTTTAAAATAGTGTACATTTTTGTACAGTACTTTATAGTGATAATAATAAATATTTAGTAAACATATCTTATATATATTCATTTAACATATTTAATATTGAGAACAGCCACGTTCTTTCACAAATAAAAAGAAAGTAACGGTATAGCTCTTGGTATTTAGTTACTAATTAACAGTTAGTGTTCCTGGTAATTAGTTAGTTTTTTAACTGCAACTAATGATAGTTAATGATACTTTTTGAAAGGAGCATTCCCAACAGGGGATTTTACTATAATAACAACAACAACAATAATAATGCCTGTAATTGAATGTGTATATGATGTGGTTGTGTCAGGGGTCTTTCTGAAGCCACGCAGGGCTGGTCCGTGTCTCTGCTGGCTGGGGAAGGCTGGACTGATCTGGCCGGCTGTGACTATGTGATGGATCTCCTGGCTGGAGCGGAGGCGGATGTTCCACTGGGACCAGAGGCAGGAAAAGCTGATTACCTGTTCAGCGACATAGGTGACAGGTATATATCTTCTTCAGACTCTGAGGTGTCAGTGGTTTGTCCTTGAATCTGTTTTCCGTGTCCAGGATGGCCACCACAGACCTGGATGACTTTATCCCGCCGGCTCCACCCATGCAGGCTCCAGGTCTTCCCTCCTTTGAAGCTTCTCCATGGGAGACGTACCAACCTTCTACAGCGTCACAGGGTACGTCGAACCACTGTGGCTTTTGTCTGGGACGGCTTTACAACGGGATGATCAAGGATTTCAGAATGAAAGATGAAAGCCAGGGGTTGGAACAGACTCTCCCAGCTAAACAAACCAGTGTCACTCGTGGATTGTGTACAAAAGGGTACTGAGCTTAACCCAGTCACGGCTTAAGGCTGCCCACTGCTCCGGGTGTGTGGGTGTCACTTTGAATGGGTGAATGGCAAAGCACTTATCACACTTTATCTCGTCTTATCTCGTCTCTCTTTTCTCCAACTCTCTCTTTTAACCCTCTTTTTGTTCTAGGATCTCGAGGACGGCCAATGGACACTTACGTGGATGACCTCTTTGACCCTGTGTTTGACCAGGGACCCCCGGTCAGTCTCACATGCATTGTTATTGCTATAATAAATGACCAGTGATATGAGAAAATGAAAAAAAAAAAAAAAAAAGAAGTCAAAGATTGATCTTAAGATTGAGATGAGAATTTTTTTTTTTAAATATAGCTTGCTAAAAAGACGCCGAATAGTCTATAAATCAAATAAAAACAAATTTTTCACTGGAATAAATACAAAACAAAATTAAAATTGAAAAGAAGTTACATCAATGTACCGTAAATAAATGTTTTCGTTTTAGATTTCATTGGCCTGACACTGTTCACTTAATTAGAAGTTTGGCCCAAGAGAGGTTGTATTTAGTAAAAAAAAAATTGTATGTACTTTTTTTTTTTTTTTTGGTTTTCAACAAAAAATATGTGTAAAAACACATTTTTATGAGGGCTTATGATTCCTAATAGAGATCAAGTATTCCCAAAAGGCAGAAGTGCATTTGCATGAAAAAGTGCCAAATATTAAACACAAACATTACTTTGTTAAGAATCTATGTAGCCTCTTTACTCTTTACAGTTTACGGACGGGGCTTCAGATTTTTAAAATTGACAAAGAATTGTATCTTCGTGTTGTGTGTTTTATTCAGTTGACTCTAAAGTACAGGAGAAGTGATTAGGTAGAGTCTTTTCATTATTAACTTGTGCCTGAGTTTACAAGCATGAGCTTTATCTGCCCGGGATGGTCTGAAGTTCTATCGTTAGTTGTGTTTATTGGCAGGACTTTGAGCGAATGGCCATGCTGAATCGGAGAATGAGAGGAGGAGGGGGCATGATGCCCAGCATGTACACCGGAGCAGGTGAAGCTCTCATACAGAGGTGAAGTCCACCATTCAATCCCTGCCATGTGTATCCGTTTTCTCTGCTTCAGGAATGCCAATGAATCCGGCCATGGCTGGCTATGCCACACCAATGATGCCAAACATGATGCCAAACATGATGCCTGCTGCTTCAGCCTTTCCCATGATGCAGCCCATGCCATGTAAATCAAAGTGACCGTTTGACCACTGGCTTTTCTGGGTCGTTTTAAATTTAATTTTTTTGGTTTCAGCAATGATGATGCCAACTGCAATGCCCTCTGTAATGCCACCAGCCGTGCCCACTGCCACTCCAGCCATGACCACCCAGCAAATGGCTGACCAACAGCAGGAGTTTATTAATAAGCAAGCTCAAATGCTGGTGAGACCTTTAAGTCATATATACGGTCGGTTCTTGTTGAATTGGGACACACTGGAGCCGGGTCATTTTGGTTCTAATAACCGGTTGGTCCAATTAAGCGGCATGGCCAGTGTGTGGCACAAGAGATGAGATGTCATGAAAAGTTACAATCTTCATTCATGGGGAAATACATTTACAAACCTTTTAATTTCTGTATCGGAGGATCATAAACAAGAGTTCTTAACAAATTCCAGTCCAAGATTAAACCGGAATTTGCTACAAAACAAGTGACCAATGCGTTTTTTGCGACTGAACAAAAACACCACAAACATTTAAGGCAGCTTTTTTCGTCAGATTGAGATAACAACGCAAATTTTGTACTGTGTTTCACTTGCACCTAATCGTCAACGTCATCACTTGCCTGCTTGTTTTTGATGCCATCAGAATTATCTGCACAAAAAATAATGTGATTTTGAAATCAAATACTTCGTGAGAATCTCTCACTGTCTTGTGAAATGTTTTTCTTATTCTCACATACAGTCTTTATTCCGGTTAAAATGCCTTTTGGTCCAAATATGCAGAGGTGTAAAGTACTGTACCTGGAGTTAAAGGCTACTTTACTGTACTAATTACTCCATTACAAGTTACAAGTCACCATTTCCAAAAATACTTGAGTAAAAGTATCCAGTTTTAAAAGAACTTGAGATTTTACTCGTACTAAATTTAGGCCCATAAAACACCACGAAACGTGAAAAACAACAAAAAAAGACTCGATATTTATTCAGAAATGAAATTTAACACCTCAATGTTTCAAAACGGTAGAACAAAATATATTATAAAAGAACAATAGAAAGAATATAGAAAAGAATTGTCGGTCAAATGAGCAAAAAGTGCAACTGATTTCACCTTGTCCGCCCAAGAAATTAACCGCATTAACGGTAGGTTTTCATTAAATTGTAGTACTCAAACGTACTCAATCACAAATGCAGTCAAGTAGAGAGTAATAGTTGCTTAAATCTTTGATACTCAGTACAAAGTAGCCAAAATAACCATTCAAGTAAAGTAACAAAGTCCATTTACTCAAGTACTTCACACCTCTGCAATTAAGCGAATGATAGGAAGGTTTGTATCAGATTAGATGGCCCTCTTCATCAGAATCGACTGTAAATACTGAGTTGTTCACATAGACAGATAAAGATTTTTCCCATTTGGTAAAATAAAGTGTTACTGAAATGAAGTGAACTTGTCCAGGCCCAGCAGATGACCCTGCAGGCCATGACGCTGTCCCAGCAGCAGCAGCAGGAGGAGATGCGGAGGCGAGAGAGGCAGTCGCAGAAACGGTCTCCACGGCAACAGCGACGCTCTCCTCCCCGCACACGCTCACCTTCCCCCTCCCCCAAACCTCAAACCCACCCCCAGCCGGAGAAACCCGCCCCCAAGACCCCGACCAAGGCCCCTGTGGTCATCCCGAAGCCCCCAGCACCTGAGGTACAAGGAGGAGACTCCAGGCCGAAGAACTGCAAACACAAGAAGGCATTTTACTAACTAACGCTCGGCTTTAACACCTTAGGTTCAGCCGGAGAAGGAAGTGGATCTTAAGGCTCCAGAACATCAAGGCTCCTTCAAGGAGAAGAGGGAATTCTTCCAGAAGATTGGTGAGTAAATCCATCTAGAAATGTCATTTTTCCGAACACTGTATGTGGCTATTTTTTTTTTAAATTATTACTGTATTTACACAAATATAAGCACCCCCCAAATGTAAGCACGCCCCTGAATTTTCAATCACCAAAGAAAATACATGTATATTTTTGTTTTATATGTTTCAGGTTCAATTACGTTAATATTCTCCTAAACATACATTTTTTTGTCTTTATTTAACAAAACTAACTTGTGACATCGTATCATTTTGATATTGTTTTACTTGAATGATAGATAACAAAAAGTCGATTCTAGTGATCAGGCCTGTTTATCTCTCTGTTTATCCGACGCAGTGAAGAGAATCGAAGCGAAGCGAAGGTGTATTATCCCCTGTTTAGAAGACCGGACGTTTTGATTGTGTCTGTTCCCTGGATTTTTTACTTCTTGCCTGTTTTCTTTATTTTCGACTTGTTTGACTTTATGCGATTACACATTGTGGTCTCACTCTTAACGTCTAACTGAAATTCTCCCAGACTCCCGTTTATTAAACCCATAAAGAATAGCAAAGTTCAGTGATTCACAGCGTGTCACGTCAGAGAGCTAGAGATAAAACAGTTACACTTCTTAGCAACCATCAAGGTTTTCTCACATTTAGACAATGGACTTACACATTTAAACAGAAAGTTAGAAAGGACACACACACACACACACATCTGGCTCTCGCTTCCCCAAACACACATTCTTTCACACTAGATAAAGAGCGTGGCAGAGAGGCCTGTGATTTTTCTATGGCTACGCACACACACACACAGACAATGCATGTACATACAGAAAATAAGAAACAAGAAATAAATGAATTAAATCATTATAAATGCACTTAAAGCTTAATAAACTCAACAATTATTCTCCTCAGGAATGTTCGAACAACGTCCCAAGCCCACGCCAAAGGTGGCTAAGCCCCTGATTTACGCCAGCCAACCGACCGCTCCATCAAGCCCACCTCCGGAACAACCTGAAGGTCAGAGATAGAGCGCACCACCATCATGTCCACCTGATGATGGCCAGGTCTGGCTTAATCACACGAAACCCTTCTTTGTCCGACAGCACAAGTCCTATCAGAACTGGACCCAGAGCAGAAATCTCCAGAACCCTCCTCTCCTAAATCAGAACCCACCAGTAACATTCGAGAAATCATCAAGCGCTACCAGACTCGCCCCGCTCCGGAGCCAAAAGCCTTCCAGCCAGTCCGGTGGGTCGAGTATATATGTGTGTGTGTGTGTATATATATATATAATATAATCTACAATTTTTTATTATTTTTTTTTTAATGAAAAGCACTGTTTTTGGCAATGTATATATACAATGTGTGTGTGTGTGTGTGTGTGTGTGTGTGTGTGTGTGTGTGTATATATATTATTTATTTTATTTTTTTTGAATGAATGAAAAGCACTGTTTTTGGCTAAACATATGAAAATAACTTTACACTAATCAGAAACACTGACTGAATACATTGCTAATGTGGTAAATACTCTTTCTAGGTGTAAATGTCAGCTTTTGGTGCAATAGCTACATATTGTGTATATACATATACAAGTGTATAGAGGCCCATTTCCAGCAACTGTCACTCCAGTGTTTTAATAGTACAATGTGTTTGCTAATTGTGTCAGAAGGATAATGGTATGATTGTAAAAGCCTTGTTTGATCATGTTAGCACTGCTGGAAACTGTTTAGCTGGTTAAAGAAGCTAAAACTGACCTTCCTTTCAGCAGGTTGAGAATCTGGAGAATCACATTTGTGGGTTAATCAAACTCAAAACGCCAGTAATAGAGAACTTTCTCATGAAACTCGACAGTCTGTCCTTGTTCTTAGAAAATAAAATTGGACTTTTCATCGAACACACAAAATTGTCTAGGTGATTCAAAACTTTTGAAAGGTGGTGTATGTTGAATAGAATAGAATAAAATAGAACGGAATGCCTTTATTGTCATTGCATCAAAGGGTTACAATGAAATTAGTATTGCTACTCTATTTGGTGCAAAAAGAAAGATGAGATAATGATAAAATATACACACTGAATAACCAATATAAAACATTACAATATATAAAAATATCGTCCAAAATATAGAAGGCAAAAAACAGTTTAAATATAACACAAGATACAAGAACAAGAACACGAGAAAAATTCAAACATACATTACATGCACAAAGTTTTTTTAATTAATTAGATTTTTTTTCTCCAATATTTATGTCGTTTTTAATCAATATTTATGTTCAAAACACAACCAAAGTCTAAAGAAGGTGTTTTTCTAGGGTCCCGGCCAAGCAGTTTGTGAAGAAGAACGACCCTAAAGAAGAAGCTCTGGCCATTCTCAAAGCTCAGGGACCGGTTTCTCAGCAGAAGGTGACCTGGAGCTCTCGTCTGGACGGATTCAGGTGACGTGTGGGGAACTAAAGCCTGTCTGTTTGGTTGTTCACCGGCAGAAACAGTGGGAAGAGAAGCCCCCCGCACCCCCTCCAGCCCCCGAAGCCTCACGCGGCAGACGCTCCATTTCCAACAGTATGAAGGAGAAGCAGCTTTCTCTGGCGGATCTGTTCAGCGCTCCGCGGGCACAACTGCCACCCACGCCAGCTACTCTGCCTGCCAACGTCCCCGAGCCGCCCTCGATGCCAGCGCCCTCTCTTGGTCAGTGCTGGCATTACAGCTCAATCACCCTCCACTGTCATTAGGGTTTTTGTATTCATTTTTTTATATAAATATTTGATACATTATCTGTATTTTATATTATGTTTCATGTATTTTTAAATATATGTATAGACGTATATATAAAAATGTATTTTAATAGGAAAATAAATATATTATAAAATACATACACTACAGTATAAAATTCTACACAATAGAAATGGTTATAGTATAGTATAGAAGTTATTTTAACATATAATTACGTATACATTGAAACTTAATTATTGTAATATAATTTAAATTATTTTATTTTATTTTTATTTTATTTTTAGATGATGAAATTATTGTAAACATTTTTCACTTCAATCTTCTAAGTTTATTAAATTAATTACATTTTTAATAATTAAAAAAAATCTAGTAAACTACAGTTCTAAGTTTATTACATTTACTGTAATACATTGTTAATCAGTGTTGTATATGAAATTTATATACCATTTATTAATATTTTATATAAGATAATATGTATCAGAAATTATTATAATATTTATAATATTTTACATAAGCTAAGTAGTCTATATGCATACCTTTGATTAATTGCAATCTCACATAGCGATACATATAAATAATAATTGAAGTGTATAATATTGTGTACTTTTACAAGTGAGTATGACATATATAATGTGAAAATAAACATAAAGATGTTGTTTTAGCAGGTGAGAGTGTTCGCTCGCAGCTGCACAGATTCTCCGCCAGCGTTTACTTTTCCTACAACACGATGCCTGGAAAACTCTTCCTGCGCAAGGAGGTAAATCAGGCGAATAGGCGAAAATAGCCAGGAAATAAAAATAAAGATCAACCTCCTGGTTGGTCCAACATGACTTCATCCTTCATCTGATAATAGTGTACTTAAGGGTCACTTAAGACTTAGTTTGCCCTTTTCTGCCCAGCTCTTCTACCCCAGAGAAAAGTTCAACCACCCGTACGCACTGAATCTACTCTGTGAACAGGTAAATTATATTATTTCAAATGTGTTTTTTCAATATTGTGCACCTGCAGCGGGTTTGTTTGCTACGTCTGATAACATACAAACTACAGATCCCATAATGCAGTGCTTTAGCTGCCTTGCCTTCTAAAAAATATAATCGCAAAAATTGAAGTGCAGTATTACAGTATAACACAAAGTTTGTTTATTTATTTTGAATTAATTATATTTTTTTTCAATATCTGAAAAAAATATTTTTACCCGATCTGATTAAAATCTGCTTTTGGTTTTGGACCTCTTTCCCTACAATGACAGATATCATAAAAATCTTCTTTCCTAATCTAGATTATGCGAGACACTTTCTCGGACTCCTGCTTGAGGATTTCACGAGAAGAGAGGAGGAAAATGAAAGATCTGTTTTGTGAGTCTGATCGGGTCTACAAGTGTCTATATAAAGTGAAAAAAAGTTTAACATGTGACTTTTCTGACCAGCCAACTTTCACGTCGGAACCAGCATCAGTTCCCTGGACGACGATGCCATGAAGAAAAGAATCGTCATGGCAGCCAGGGACAACTGGTCCGACTACTTCGCCCGTCTCTTTAATGTCAAGGTGAGTGGCCTTCAGCAAGCAGACGTAGATCAGTGTGGGCTTCTCTACAGCCGTGTGTGTTGGCACAGGTGGGCAACGGAGGAGATGCTCAGATTCTGGCAGTCTCTCACAGAGGGATTCGCCTGCTGACCGTGGCCAGAGCTTCTGGAATAAACCCCAAACACCTCAAGCTGCTTCACAGCTACAGGTACAGAACATCAGGACGTGTGTGGGATGTTCCTTTAAATAAGTCATTAGTTACAGTTACTAGTTACTTCTCACAAATAGAAACCGAGTTAGGAATTGAGTCACATTGTTATAAAAGTAACTGATTACCAGGAAAAGTAACTATTGCGTTACTTACATTTTTTTTTTTAATTTGTCAAATAACTTGGCTGCTTTAAGTATTAAATGTGTGTACGTAAGCATCTCAGTGTGAGAGACGCCATTCAAACTCAATATATTTTTGTAAATATTAACATATTTTTTCTATACATTATTTTACATGTTACAACATATTTTAGGATAACATATCATGCTGGTCACAACATATTTTAGGAAATGTTTTAACCTCACGTGTTTTTTTTTTATTTTTGCGCGCATGCTTCTTCACGCCATTCATCTGAGCTCTTATCAGAAACCGGAACGTCTTCAGATGCAAAAGTTCAATAATTAACAAATTGAATACACAACAGGACCTTGATTTTTTTCGTTAGTTTTGCTACTTTTTTTCTAAATACTCGATACTTTAATGACAGCAATTGTGTTAAAGTTATAATGTGCATTTATTTTGATTAATGTGATTATATTAACTCATACGATTATTCTGAGTCGCTTTGGATAAAAGCGTCTGCCCATTGACTGTAAAGTAAAAAGTAAAGAAGTATTTATGTGTTTTACACCGATGGTGCTGATCTCCAGCCCTGTAAAGATGTGAAGTGTGTGTTTTTCTGGGTGAAGTTTTGCTCAGGTTCTGTCGGTGCAGTCGTCTGGAGCTCAGAGAGTTGTGATCAACCTGAGTCACGAGGAGCTGGAGCTTTTCTCCTCGCAGTCGCCACAGATTTCTGCCGTCATTCACTTCTTCCTCATGGAGCTGATCAAGGTGATGACGTCTGTTCTCATATCCGATAGTCCTGTGAATCATCATGTCTGTGTTTTCAGGATTCCGACTATGTGATTGCGGTGAAGACCTACGTGACGGATGACAAGAGCCTGCTGAGCTTCCACAGAGGAGATGTTATAAAGCTCCTGCACATGGACGGACTCGAGGAAGGTACGAAGAAACTGTCACATGATCATTAAAACACATTTTCCTTTTTGCGGCTTTTTTTCCTTCATCACATTGATAACTCACATAACTCATTCTAATCATAATCCCATTTTGGCACGTGGGGGTGGAGTCAGCATATCCTGGTAGTGGGTGGAGACGAGCCTGATTTTAAGCCAACCAATCGTAGGGCTAGACAAGCAATATGGATAAAAAGTAATGTCTAGTAAATAGTAAAAACAAAAAAAAATTAAAAGTCAGTCTCAGTCAAGCTAAAATGTGCAAAAAAGTGCAACCGCTAATTCACATTAACGTGATTTAGCTGATAAACAACATCCAGTATCTTCAGCATCCTGCAGATGGCGATATCACCTCGTCCTCACAAAAAAGTACTCGCAGTAACGAGTGACAATAATTGTCCTTTTAAGTGTAGTGGAGCAAATAGTACAGATACTCAATCGCAAATGTAGTCAAGTAGAGAGTACAAGTTGCTTCTATACTTGATACTCGATCAGCACAAGTACAAACATACTTCACAAAGTAACAGAGTCCATTTACTCAAGTACTTTACACCACTTTCTAGAAACTTTTTCCGTGTGGCCTTCAGACTGATCTTTCTAGATCGATCAGATGTGTGTGTGATGTGAATGTTGTTTTTCTCTAAGGATGGATGTTTGGCTCCTGTGGGGGTCGTTCCGGGCTCTTCCTGGTGGACGTCACTCAGCCCTGCGCACCACCAGATTACCACAGCAGAAGCGTGGAGAGACAGCTCGATAGACGGAAGAGCATGAGACTCGCCGGGTCTTCGGTAAAGAAACCCTCCAGCGGCTCCGACTCTCCGCTCCTGAGGTCATTCCGCCTGGGCAGCGAGGAGCGAGCCACCACACCGAGGTCTGAGCTGGACCTTCACCAGTACACCATGATGGAGTTTGCCAGGAATTACTTCAATGATGCTATCAGCAGGTGAGCAATGCTTGTAGAGATCTTGTTGAGGCCATCAAAATCAACGAGTTGTTAGTTGAACCTTTGTGTCTATCCTCAATAAAGCTCTACTCTTTTAATAAAAAATCATTAATCATCATCATCATCATCATCATCATCATCATCATCATCACATCTCTTTCCGCTCTGACATGGGCCATGATGGATAAATGGTCTAGGTATTTTCAATGGTGCCCTGCCCACCCTTTCATAGTTTACACAACATTACAATAGAATATAAATTGGAAAAATTTGTCTACTTGCCGAAACGGAAGAAATAATCCTAAAAATCAATAATTGACGACTTGCCATCCGTCACTTATTTTTCAAAATTGTGGTCATTTTAATTCATCTTTTTGGATATTTGGAAAGTTTGAAATTTGTCCTTCATGTAGTCTGTATGCTTCCCACTGTATGTCTGATTTAAAGTTTTACATTATAATATTATATTATATTATTATATAAACTTTAATTATAATATAAGTTATTATTACATTTAATATTTCATATTTAATAGCATATATGTGATTTATATAAAAATAATATTTTATAATATTATATTACTCATAACCTCTTCTTCCTATAACACTAAAATCACTAAATATGTATGAAGATAAAAATTTAACAGCTGGCCACATCTTCACAGGCCAGAAGTGGGAATGATAAAAAAAACACTTTTTCAATCTCACATTGATCACGAATATCTTCATTTCCACCCCAGGCCAAGTACCAAGGACAACGCTAACGCGGGAAAAAGCCTGAACGAGATGGTGGAATACTCCAAAGTGTGTATAAATCTGTTTTTATTTCACATTGTGATTTGATGAGGCTTTTAATCATTTTGGCTCGCTGTGTTCTTCAGAATCCTATTAAGGAGTCGCTCATTCTCTTCTCAGACAGCGATTACACTCGCCTGGGAACTCAAACCTTCATGGGTAAGTGAATCAGTTATGTATATTACATTCCACCATAGATTTTTTTCACATGTGGCCAATGCAGATTTAGATTTGATGACTCTTCTCTGCCTCCAAGACATTGATGAACCTCCTTTAATGTTGGGACACTTCTAACACCCCTAATATCAATTATATTTTTATAATGTCAATAATTATTGCATCACTGTTGTATTTTTTCATACTGTTTACATACATGTATTTCCTTCATATGTATAAGTTCCGCCAGTCTCAAGTTGACGCAAATGATGCCAATTCACAAAATTGAATTGAAATTAAATTGAAAAAGCCTTTAATCGTCGCACAGCGGGGAAATTGCATGTCACTACAGCAGTCAAAAATATGTAAATAAAAAAAAATCTATCTATATGATGTTCTATTTATAATAAAATAAATAAGTAAAAGTAAATAAGCATGCATGAATTAACTTAAATATAAATAACACTGCACACACTATAGATAAATAAACATAACCATAACACATCGCACACATCGTAGTGAACAAACGCAAACCATAAATAAATAGCGCTGCACAACATAGCCACAGTTCAAGTCACCTGTTTAAATTGTGGAGTCTAATTACAGCAGGTAGGAAAGATTGGAAAAATGGCGATAAAATCCCAAAAATTCAGATATATCAGACATTGCCCAATTAATATTTAATAAATAAATATAATAATAAATAAAAATAACACGCGAACACAATTCAGACATATATTGTAAACTGTGAAAATTATTTTTCATAATTACCATCGTCTACAAAACATCATCAGTCATGCTTGTGAGCCCCCTGGTGGCCATATGACGACATGCTGCTATTACAATCAATAGTGTGTTTACAATCGTTTTTGATCTTCTCATAGTTTTGATGCAGTTCATGTTGGATCAACCGATGCAAAGAAATCAAACGGAAGCTGACTGCGTGAACTTCATTCTGCAGGTGAGCGTATCTTTTATTACTGAGATTCTCCATAAGTATTAACCATATTTTGTAATGTTTTTTGTTTAGCTGGGGAAAGAAAAGGAGGTCCTGCGAGATGAGATCTATTGCCAGATTATCAAGCAGACCACTAATAACCCAGTCAAGTGAGTGACTGAGCACTCTAGGAAATATAATGCACAGTATATACAGTACGTTTTGTTATTTGATCCACGCTTGTCTTGTGCAGAGAGAGCTGCACACGTGGTTGGCGTTTGCTGAGTCTTGTGATGGGATTCTTCCCTTGTTCCACCACTCTTCTTCACTTCTGCTGCCGTCACCTAGAAATCATCATTCAGGACGCCAATCATCCTTTTCAGGGTACCTTCTATGTACTGTTCTGTTAACTAAGGATCATTTTGTGGTATATGCATTTTTTCTTACTTATTATTACTTATTGAATTGTTTGTATTTGTTTGCATAGAAATGGCAATTCGTTGTGACAAGAATCTGAGACTGTCTCTGCGTTTTGGAGGACGGCGACTTATTCCCTCCCGTAATGAGATGGAGGCAATTTTGGTGAGAACATTTTGTTCCATTTTAAAACCTTTTTGTGAAATGAGGATTAGGCCAGAGATTTCAATTCATTGGTGCATTTTAACATTTTGAGAAATTGTCACATTTTTACATATTGAGAAATTGTTACTTTTTTGCATTTAGAAATGTCACATTTTTACATTTTGAGAAGTTGCTGCATTTTTATACTTTGAGAAATGGTTCCATGGAATTTTACACGTTTTTTCATTGAAAAAAATTGGTAACAAAATCATTGAAAACTGTTTTTTATTAATGGTAATATTTGAAAATGTGATCTGTATATTTTTCACTGTTTGAACAATTAAATTTAAAATTTTAAATGCAATTTTAATTTAAATAGAGTGAGTGTAGAAAAGTAGTGAGACAATGTTAAAATTGTGCCTTTAGTTGTGAGTTAGTTTACAATCTAACTTTATATTTTGTTAAATTAAGTAAAATTTTAAACAATTTATTTAATTATTTGTTTGTTAATAGTGTTGGTAAAAATGTGTATTTTGTATTAATAGATTGTGTTCATGTACATATCTATCTTTAAAGTAAATTTTACTTTTTTGTGAATTAAATAAATAAAATAATGTATTCTTCTATAGACCGGAAGAAATTCCCGTCGACTGCCTATCACGTTCCCTGGCGGAACTGAGTTTTCCTGTAAAATCCGCAGCTTTAGTGTAAGTTCCATGTGACAGGTGGTCATTTCTTTTAACCAAAGCATTTTACAGCATTTCAAATCACATCCATTAATGATTAATAATTAATTCCATTGAAACTGGAATATCCTGCATGTAAGGATTGTGTCTTTGCTTCTCCAGCTTGCACTTGAAGTAGTCAAAGACCTTTGCACAGAGATGGGCATTGCAAACTCACAGGAAGTGAAAGAATTTGCCATCTTTGCTGCTAAAAAAGGAGGTATAACATACTGCTCATAGGTGTCACTTGACATATATAAATCTGATAATACTGTGCCTTTTTCTCAATATTTAAAGATAACCAGATGCGTCCCATTCACTCTGATGAATATCTGTTTGACTTTCTATTGGATGACAACTCGATCACATTGTCTTTTCGCCGGATTATCTGGACACAGCCTCTCCAGTTCACCAACGATCTCTACCTGGAGTTTCACTACCAGCTAGTACAGGATTTTTACACATTCATATGACTTACCCGTGCAGCATGAGGATGAAGCCGAACATGTGACGGATGCTGATGCTGCGTATCTTTTCAGCTTGTGGAACACTACAGGAGTGGGCGTGTCCTGCTGCCAGTCAACAGCTCTACGCTCTACCAGCAGGTGGCAGAACTGAGCGCTCTTCAGCACCTCGCCCTCGGACTCACCCAACCACCTTCCAGGTACAACCTCAATCTCCTCCAAGTCAGAGCTACTCAGACTCCCTCAAATGAAGAACCATCAGATGCATATTTAGGGCCGTTGCAAACGGTTTTGTAGCAAAAATGGTTAGTTCATTTTTTTTTATTATTTTAAAATGTATTCCTATTATTTACATATCAGTTTAATGTGTGTGAGTGTGTGTATAGAGTGGAATTTGAAAAGGTAGTGTAAGATCAAAGTGAAGCGTTTCAATTTGACTTTGAGCATAAAAACAATTGTAAAGTGAACCAAAAAACGGGTATAAAATCTAGTGTGAAATTTACTAAAGGAGACAATGTTTTTTTTTTATATTGATATACTGTTTACTGTAAAGCATAGTAATGTATCAAAATAATTTACTGTATATGAAAAATACTAAAATAGTAATACAAAGTAAATCCATAGTTTTCTTGTCCAATGGAAATACAGTACCATTTTAAAGTACTCAAAAATGGTATTCTAAGCTTTATAATTTTAGTTATATATTGTATTTTTTAGAATATGTACAAATTAAATGATATTATACAAATTAAGATACATTTATATTTTCATTTTTTTACGTCTCAAAAAATGGTGTCTCGTTTCCAAGCTCCTGGTTAGTTCTTTGGTAATAAAGTGATTGACTGACATATAATGTGACTTTATGTGTAGTCCTGAGATAAAGCAGTATCTCCCTCGTCTGGATGGAGTCAGCCCCAGTGATGAAAGGCTTCTGGCTTCAATACGAGCTCAGTTTTCTGCCTCAGCGTCGCTCGGTCACAATGATGCCAAAGCTCGATTCATTCGTGAGTGAAAGATTCTGTCTCTTTTGGAAGAATATTTCATCAAATCAATTAATCGCGGCACATTTTCATGTCAGAGACCGTCAGTTCGACGCAATTCTTTGGGTTCGGCACCTTTACTGCTCAGAAAGTGAGTCACCGCAACTGTCCGTCTCCATCCCTGATCGCCGTCAACCATGAAGTCATCGACGTACTTGATCCAAAGACACAGGTACGGCCTCCTTGACCCTCGACCTCTAGTTCGCCCTCTAAACCAGTGTGTGTGCCCTCAGAGCACGTGTATGCGGGTCTCTCTGGACGATATACAGTCTTTACGCTCAATACGGCCCAAAAAAGACAAGCTGCCCTCGGTCGAGGTCACCTTCAGCAGTCAAGGCCAACTCCACACGCTCAGCTTTTATCTAAAGCAGGTACAGAGAGAGAAACCCAGATGAAGCTGCTTGTAAAAAAGCGGAAGTTCTCAGTCATGGGTTTCTTTGCTTTTCTTTCTCTCAGGCAAAGGAGCTGTGCCACACCATCGCTGTGATAATGGAGGAGGTGGTGAAGAAGCCGTATAGCAACGCGTCCAGTCGAGCCGGAACGCCACACTAACCAGCCCATAATAGCCCACTGCACGCGTTTACGATTTAGAGCTGCCACGCCTTATAGGTTAATATTGGCATATACGTTTATAGAAGAGCCGTAAGAGACTTTAGATCACACAACGGAATTTGTTTCGGTAGCTCTCCGATGCCAGCAGCAGTACAAATGAACATAATACAAATATTTTTAAAAAATGTAAAGGAAAGTAACTAAAATAAAGTAACAAGGCAACTGTACAATCAATTAGACATGAGATACGGTATTTACAGTGTGCAAATTTATATATATATACACACTCATATAAACAGTATATATGTGCGTTTATATGTGTCAGAATACAACAATGTTCTTTTTTTTTTATAATTTGTCACTGACACAAGTGTAGAGTTCATTGATTTGATGAGTATTTGATGTATAATGTTTGCATCAATTGAATTTAATGTGCTGTACTTTTTAATTCTGTAAATAATAGTTAGTAGATATATGCTATTTTTATATCTCTAAATGGATGACTCAGGTTGACAACTCATGCTTGAATTACATGTACTAAACTAATCATTTCTTGTAATTGCATGTGCATATAATATGTTGTGATGTGGTTCATATTTACGCAAGGACAAATAAAAACCACCGGATTATAAAATTGTTTTAAATCTGTTCAAGTAACTAAACTATAACTGTATTTTCTGTTTTCAATAAAAAGTGTTATCAATTGAAATGAATTGCATCCAGGAAGTTTTATCTTCAACCACACAAATCTTTTTGACATTAAAGATTAACCCGCTACGCACCGCGCAGTCTCCGCCTCAAGTATGATAGCAACAAGCCGATCACCCGCCTCGTTCAGTTGACCAATTGCAGCCCTTCAAAAAAATTAAAACCCTGCCTCTACGATGACACGGACCAATCCGGATTGAGGAAATCCCCCGGTACAAACATTCCACGCCCTTCCATCAACTAACATGGCCGTCACCACGGACTGAGTCCAAGGATTTTGAGACGAGTGTCGTTGGATTTATCTTCTATTTTTTTTAATAAGGAAGATGCCACTTTCGAGTCGTCGATGCTGGGTATTTATACGGTAAGTTTGCATCGATTTAGCGTCATTCGAGCGCGCTGTTAGTTCCAGGTAGCCCTTAGGCCACCTCTGGTAAACGTAGCCAGCTGTTCTACTGCTCTTAAAATGGTGTAAAGATGTCAACACGACTTTAATTACGAATACGATGCACTAGCAGCTCATTTAAATTGTGTTTGCTGTCAACGTTGTACTTTGTACTATAGCTTTGGTTGTATTATAACTAGAATATTTCACTATAGAAACATTCAGCTGTGCATCGTTTAAATATTACTTACTATGTATATTCGGTGTATTCTTTGCATGTTTTCCACATGTATTGCAAAATGACAGCGTCTGATTAGTTCAGACGACGTTATTGATCGAAGATGAAACCTTCATTTGACAGCAATGTCATTTCACATTGTGTGTACAGTGTTAACAACAGTTCAGACATGTGGGCAGAAACAGTCATTTGTTTGTAAAATGTATTTAATTTCCATCCTTCTTGAAAGTTCAAAGGCTCCACGATATCATTCAGCGCTTTACATCAACTTTTGTCATTGGCGTGTGCTGTACTATTACTCATCTAGTTTAGCTTTTGAATGTGATTGCTCATTTTTCACGTTGGGAAAACATTTTATTTATATCTTCTGAAAGTGTTCACACAAAATTCCCGAACTTGTTTTTTTTAGGCGCATTTGTTGTTGCAGAATATATTTTGTCTTTCAGGGATTTTGTTTTTACCTAAAAGAAGGTTACGTTTCCTACAGTTAACTTTATTTATATTAGACTGTAATAAAGATGATTCAGAAAGCTAAAAGGCTAAACTATTTCATGTTTTACTGCTATGTTTTTTAATTCGTAATTCTTTGAAAATGTATAGGAATTTTAATAAGTGTTAGTTAAGTTACTTTCTCAGTAATTAAGCTACTTTTCAGACACAGTAATTGCTAGAATAGTAATTTAAATACAATATTGTAAAAGTAATTAATAATTAGTTACTTTATTAAAGTAACTTGCCCCAAACTGGTGATGTGGAGCTGCAACCAATCCCAGCAACTCTGGGCATGAATGCAGGACACGCCCCCACGTGGATTGCTGGCCAACCACAGAGCAGGACACGCACACATTTATCTCTATTTATCATATTTTATTGCATGTTTTTGGAGTATGAATGGAGACCCAGAGAAAACCCACGCAATCACAAGCACCGATCGACCGGCCTTCGAGCTTGAATCTCAAACATGTCCTCCTCGCAAAACACCTGACCACATCTTAACCACCAATCATGATCATAATTGTTTGTGTCATTAATGATGTTTCATGTATTTTGATCAGATCTCCTTGAGTGTGAGAGAGCCGTGGCACCATCTCTTGGACAACCTCCGCCAGGCACCGAGCTCAGCTGCTGGACCCACCTCCTCTCAGACTGGCATTACCCGCTGCTGCAAGAACCGGGGACTGGAGGGCACAGTGGCCTTCCTTTGCCTGCAGGACCGGCATCGGGACAGCTGAGGGTCGTGACCTGCTCTGGGCCTGTGGACAGAGTATGGTGAGAGACGGTGGCGATGGAGCAACCGGATAAGAAACGGGTGAGATGCCTGCTAGTCTCAAAGCAGTGGTCCGGCCCAGAGGTGTAGAGTAGCTGAGAATCATACTTGAGTAAAAGTACAATTGTTACAAAAAATCCTTACTGTAAAAATGACTCCCATTGCAAGTTACAAGCCACCAGTTCTAAGAAGACTTGAGTAAAAGTCCTAAAGTATCCAATTTTCCAAAGTATCCAATGAACTTAAGTATTTTACTCGTATTTGAATTTGGGCTCAGAAAACACCAAGAAACATGATGAAGAAGAAGAAAGTCCTTTATTCGTCTTACAATGGAGATATTTTATTGTTATAGCAGCACTAGGAAACACAAGCAGCATAAAAAAAAAGTATTTACCGCTTAGAAAAGTACAATTTATAAAAGTACAACTTAGAATATATACAGACATGAAAAACACCAGATACGTGGAAATTGCACAGGATATAGTTATTGCACAACAAGAAACTCTTTAGTTATATTTATTATTATTATTATATAGGTTTATTTCCGAATTCTGAAATGAAATTTAAGAGCTCCATGTTTCAAAATCGCAGAACAAAATGGATTAAAAAGATAAATGAGCAATGAGCAGATGGTGATATCACCTCGTCCCCCCAAGACATTTATTGTGAGAAAGAAAGAGACGATGAAACTGAAAAATAAATAATAATAATAATAATATAAAAATGTCAGTGTACCAAAGGAGAGAAGTAAAGAGCGAGTTTTTAATCTGGAATGCAGAGACTTGTGTTCATATTAGTCACCAGAAGAATAAACCAGTGTCTGTGGCCTTTTTAAAGGTTTTATAAAAAAAAAAGTCCAACAGCATTATGAGACAAGAATTACCAGAAGAGATTGATCCTTTAAAATGTTGAATTGAATTGAAATTGAATTGAAAAATCCTTTATTAGTCCCACAGCGGGGAAATTTCACGTCAAAAAAGACATTTGTCAAATCTACAGCTCGGTTTTTATTACATGCTGGTGACTTATTAATATATAGCAGTACATTGTAAAAACCACTACACATTTAAATCTTCTGAGCCTTTTAAATATCGCGTCCATAAAATGCACCTGGAAAATGACTTCAATCACCTTCTGTAGAGAGTTGTTATTATCTATTTGATGATAGTCATAAGGGAAATCTGGCTGTTTATTGTTTGATGGGAGCTTTTAATCGTCGTAATAAAGCATGTCGTGTGGTTGATGCGTGTTCCAGTTGGCTCTGTGTAGTAGAGGAGTCTGAAAGTGTTTTACGGACCACAAACAAGTGCTTTGTTGCTGTTTGTAGTGTGAGTGATTCTTATCTGAGGTGCTGATGAGCATTTTCTGCTGACGTGTCTAGTAATAACACTTTTGCACAAGGCTGGAATTTATTGGCTGAAATCGGACCTAAAAGTTAATCAACCTCATTTATTTATTCGTTATAGTTTCACGAGGCAGTTGTGGTTAAATGTTACACTGCAAAAAATTATTCTTGACATGCTTAAAATATCTTGAAATTAGACAATAAATCATGTTATTTTTTTTAAGATAAATTAGGATTAAGAGTGAAAGATTACCTTGCTCTTTTATTACTTTTATTATCTTGCTTTGAAAAAAATAAAAATGCTAATTTTAATGATATTTAACACTAAATCGAATGTAAAAAATTTTCAAGGTAGACTTCCTGAAACAAGAAATGTCAAGTGGAATTGCCTTATTTTAAGAACACAATGTTTCTCAATTGAAGAAACAAGCTACTTTTTTATATTAAAGCCAATGAGAACAAGAACTGAAATGCAAAAAAAATCTAGTGTAACAAGATTTTTTTGTCTTGTTTTGAGCGGTCTTACTAAGTAAAATTTTGTTACCCCATTGGCAGATAATTTTACTTGATTCAATTTTGTTTTACTCATTTTGTTATTTATTTTCTTATTTTTTCCACATGGATTTTTTGCAGTGTAGCAGTGTTGGGCAAGTAGCTTCGAAATTGTAATACATTACACACTACTTGCTGCTGTTTGTAGAAAGTAATCCTTTACATTACGATATTACGGTCTTAGAATTGTAATATGTTACATTACTTCTGTATTACTTTTAAGTTGCTTTCACAAAAATAACTTCACAAAAATTATCCTAAATTGACTAAATGTACCTTTTTCTTGTATTTTATTTTATTTTACTTTATTTTATTCTGAATTCAGTCTTAGGTAATGTTATGTAGTCTAATGACAGTGGTGTATTTAAGAATAACAATATAGTTCATAATTGGCAAAGTGCCGGAGACATTGTCGTTGTTATTGCTGTTTTCTATCTCTTCCAAGTTCGAGCGGTCGTAGGTGCATTCGAGGTGTTTTTTTTTTTTTTTTTAATTGCTGGTGCTATTTTTTTTACGTCGATAATTCTTTTGCGTTTACACTGTGTTTTTGACAAACAGGAAATATTAAATCTTTGATTGCCTTGAGCGTGAAAAGTTGGTGTTGGGCTTGTTGTCCAAGAGGTTGCTGGTTAGAAATCTTTGTCTGTGTAACTTAACTGAATGGTTAAATACAACCCCTAGTGGCCATATTGACAATCTCACTCACTTATTTCCCCTTTTTTAAGTTTGTACAAATACGGTTGGAAAGAAATTGCGTAATGCAACATTTTGTACAGAAAAAACTGTTTCACAGACCTGAGGAATTCTTGGTTTAGTCATGTAAGCGCAATATATTAAGTTGACCTAATGGAATGGATTTTGTTGGCTGAAAGTTTTAAACGAATCTCTGAATTCCGCAGCGTTTCTGATAAAGTCCAGTCATAGTCCGGTGAAAGCCAAGCTTTAAGCGTAGCGGCTCGTGACTCACTGTTTTTGTTTCTAGGTTTTTGTTTTTTCTTTTTTTTTCCATCTGGTAAGGTTACTGAATTTTCCAGTCCTCTTTCACTATTTAAAAAGAATAAGGATTGGGTTGGGCTGGAGGCCAGACACAAAAAAATGTTGGAAAATTGGAGCTGAAAAAAGTTGTCTGAAGAGGATGAATTGAGCGAAATTGAAAAGTCTGTCACAACAGCAGTCAGTGTAAAACATATAAAAAACATCTATATGTGGAATAAAACAAGCAAATAAGCATGCATACATTAACATAAATATAAAACACACTGCACACACTGTAGATAAATGAACTAAATGATAAATGAACCCACTGGACGTCATTTTTCGATGAGATTCAGTGGCAAACATTTTATTGTGTTTTTACAGACTTGGTGAACATTCATAGTTTCTCTTGTTCTGTGAAGAATTTACCGGAAGGGAGTTGGATTTGTGTCCGAGAGGTTGCAGGTTCGAATCCCACTCCTACTGGTTCTACAACTGAGTTCTTGAGCAAGGAACTGATCCCCACATGACCCCCGACACCACGAGCTGCCCACTGCTCCGGGTTTGTGTGTGTCACTTTACTGCGTGTGTGTAACGGAGGTGTAAAGAGTACCTGAAAACACTACTTGACTTAAGGTACCTTACTGTGAACAAAGTTACAAGTCACCAATTCCAAGAAGACTTGAGTAAAAATGGTAAAGTATCCCATTTTAAAAGAACTTGAGTATATTTACTCATACTGAATTTAGGCTTCAACACCAAAAAAATGTGAAAGACAAGAAACTCTTTATTTATGAGGTTTTATTTCCTGATGGAGAAATTTCATTTTAACACAATGTTTCAAATGGCAGAACAAAATTGATTTTAAATCTTCTCAGTCAAACTCAAATGAGCGAAAAAGTGCAGCTGCCAATTTACCTTCATGTGTTTTAGCTCATAAACAGCATCCTGTACCTTCAGCATCCTGCAGATGGCGATATCACCCCGTCCTCACAGGGAATTAACCGCGGTAGAAAAAGATTCCGACTTGTCGCGCACAATCACAATGTATCAAGTAACAATTGTGTAACAATTGAATGCACAAGTGTGTAACAATTGACAAGTAACTGCATTCAAATGTAGTGGAGTAAAGATACATTTACTCCATCACAAGTGAGGTCAAGTAGAGAGTAAAAGTTGCTTATATTTTTGATACTATTTTTGATACAAGTGCAAAGTAGCCAATAAAGAGTAAAGTAACAAGTAACTCAAGTACTGATGTGTAACTTCACTAGTTAAATGCAGAACTCAATTTCGATACAGCCCCTAGTGGCCAAATTGACAAACTCACTTCATTTTTTTTTTTTATTCCCTTTTACAATCCGTTTTTTGGTGCAGCTCTTCGGTTCACGGAGGATGTTCCCCTCCATCACAGCTAGTGGCTAAACTGCTGTGTCAGCTGGAATGGATGAATGCGTGCACGGGCCCATAAAGCCTCTCTTTATCACCCTCAACTCTGATTGTGTTCTTGGAAAAGCTTCATCCACCCTTCCAGCTTTTTATTCCCGTCCGGCTTTTCTCCTCGGGCATCCTCTGCAGTGCCTTCTTTTCTCCGCTTCTGGCACATTCTGTGACTCTCATCATGTGGAACCCGCTGTGCTCTCTTTGATTTGGCCGAGGGGCTGCGCAGGGGCCGGGGACCAGTTCACAACCCGTGAATGCGCAGAGACGGTGTGTCCAGACGGCGCGACTGGTGCTGAAACAGCAGCATACATTATCCCGGACACACACACACTCACACACACACACACACACACACACACACACACAGTCGGTCGGCAGCGGAGGGACTGGTGCAGCCATGATCCTGAAAAATGGAACCGTTTGGAAGCAAAAAGTGAGTTGACGTGTGTCGTGCACGCTTGCGTTGTTCTCGAAGCGCATCATCACGATGCAGCGGCGCAGATTAGGCGCGTGACTCCACCGCGGCGTGAGCAGGTGTGTGCGTCTCACCTCAGGGTGTGTGAGATGCTCTCTCTGCATGATGGCTCGGGGCAGGGTGCTGTGTTTGCTGTTTGTGTAGTTGTGGGGACCGACTGGTGGTCTGGAGAATATTCTATAGGTGTGAGTGAGAGTGTGAATGTGCGTGTGTGTCACACTCTTTGATTGGCTGGCCAACAGTATTGGGATTCAGTTACTAGTTGCTTCTCACAAGTAGTAACGGAGTTAGTAATTCACTTGCGTTTAAACATTATGACTTGCATTATAAAAGTAACTAATTGCCAGGGAAAGTAACATTTTTATTTTTTTCCAATTTGTGCAATAACATGGCTGCTCTCAACGTTAAATATGTTAAATGAATGAAATGGACACTAAATGAAATAAATCATTATTATTATAAAACGTGTTAAATTAATCTGCACTGTTTTAATATTGTGGGACAATGTGAGAGAGACAATCAAATTCAATAAATTACTGTAAATATTATCATTAGTATAGTGAATAATAAAACACAATAGATGGTTTAGATCGAGAACAATAGATGCAACAATTAATATTTCTCTTTTAATATGCACAGACCACAACTGGCCAACAAACAAGTCTTTAATTTTTATTATAATTTATAGAAAGGAATGTACCAAATATAAACAAGTAAAACTCAGATAGACGTACTGTAGCCGACATTGTTTTCTTTCTCACAAAAGTAAATGTACCAAAATTAAGCAATAATAACAAAAATGTACACACTTTCTAGTACTACTTAAAATGAGATGTAAACAGTAAACAGGTAGTAAAATAAAACTCCATGTCCATCTCTTGGGCTCATCGCTGACTCCTGGTTGTTGGTGTGTGCAACTGCTTTAATGCACCACTCTTATTAGAGATCGTCACGTTTTCAGTCGCTCCACGTTCACAGACACACCCATCACCAGTGATGTTCGATTACTTTTATTTTACGAGCAATAAGGACTTTTATTATGTAGCGGCTCTTCAGAATGAGTGTTTGTGCTGCAGGAGGAGGAGGAGGCGACTCCGCTGGGATTGTCCACGGCTCAGGCTCTGTCCACCCTGCGTGACCAGTTGTCCAACTTACTGGGCCAGAACCAGAAGTTCAGCCGGCGCAAATCCACCTTACAGGTTTGTGTGGCATCGAGGGTCTTGCTGCTTTACTTTCATCTAGGAGTGGGCGGTAAACCGGTATGAACGTGAATCCGGTATCGAGTTGATATAGTTATATTACGCTTAATTCTCATGAATGAATTAAGCGTAATATAAGAACAATTCAGTATAACACGAGTCACAAGTTAGGTTTGTTTAATAGAGAAAAAAACTGTATTTTTAGAGGACTATTAACTGAACATATATTAATTGAGAGAAATGTAAAAGAACAAAAAATAAATATATATATATTTTGTAATTTTTTTATTTTGTGCCTAAAAAATCAGGGGGTGCTTATATTTGTGTAAATACTGTAATAGTTCATTCAAATTTATTGTTATTAGTTGAAAGAATCTCAGACAGAATGGTTGGCCCACACACATTTTCACCTCACCAAACTTGTCCCTCTTTTAAAAAAAAAAAAAAAAAAGGTTCGGACACTCCTATTCTAAATCAACAGGGGACTGTGTTTTTTTTTTTTTGCAGGAGCTTTGGGCGAAGAGCTTCCTGCATCATGACAACCGTCAGTCGTGCATCCACTGGCCCGGAGCCGTGTTCACTCTGCTTGTGGTTCTGGGGCTCCTGTGCTGTCATGGCAGTCAGCCACAGGGCAGGTGTGTGATCATAGAACACGGCATGGAGTCAGATTTATGTCATTACAACGAACAATACTTTTAACTGAGGATATAGAAAGCTTTGAAAATGCAAGAATATAAAGTTATAGGCTTTCCCAGCTTTCCCCTTAAAAACCAGGCCATGGGTTCGATTCCCAGGGAAAGCAGGAAGTTGTAGAATTGTAAAACTTGTAATGACATGTAAGTTGCTTCGGATAAACGTGTCTGTTAAAGGCACGTAATGAAGTAATAAAAGAATAAAATAAAAATACATTCAGCTGTGAAATTGCACACACTTTAGTGCACGACATTAAAAATGACGCGGAACAACCAGCGCACTGATTGTGTAGTGTTAGAATGCCGGAGGAGACTGGCAGCAGTGAGCCGGGTTCTCCCCAGGGTGTTTCCTCGTTAAAGAGGTTTTTTTACCTGGCCACTGTTGCGTATGTGCTTGCTCGCTGGTCTTTGTCATTTGTCTTGTCATAACCGCAGCCACTTAGTTAACACCAACAATCCAGACGACAAATTGAATAAAAAGCAACATTTCCCTTACATATTTACATGTGCGCTTTGAGACAGTTAAAACTGTCAAAAGCGCCCTACAAACACTCATTATTATTATTATTATTATTACAGGATGTTTTTGATAATTTTATAATAATTTTTTTTCTTTCAATTCACAAAAAATTTCTCTTCTGGTTCACACATTTTAGTGTAATGTTTAGGGGGGTGGGACATTCATAGACTCTGGCTGTGGCCCGCCCCCATGCTAGCAGAATGTGGCCCGCCCACTTGCGAGCAGGGTGTGGCCCGCCCCCATGTGAGCATTTGAAAATGTGAAAATAATTCATAAAAAATGAAACTTAGTGTTCACAATATTGTTCACAAAATGTGATTGAAACATGAATACTTGAATAATGAAGGGTTGTGTTTGGATCTCAGTCAGGGTATAGAGCTGGTGAACGCGGGCGCACTCTTCCTCCTGCTCCTGCTCAACCTCTTCCTCATTGGCCGGCAACAGAAGTTACGCACGACTGAGATGGTGCGGAGGCTCAAGTCCATCGTTTTTCAGCTGAATGGTAAACAATGGAAATATATTTGCTTTAAAGATATGCAATTTAAATTGGCTTCGAAAAACTGTTGTGTCGCTATTACTCGGGTGAAACTGCCACATGCAATAGTGTGTTTTACCTTTCTTGGTTATTTGTTAAATTGTTATTGGACACTTAAGTCTAAAAACATTTTCATAAAGGCAATTTTATTATGTTGTTTTGAATAAAATAGTTAAATTGTGCCATTTTATTTACTTTTGGCTCTGCAGATTTCTTGGAGAGAAGTGCTGGACATCCCGTGCGATGGGCTCCGTCTCTGTACCCGGACCTCTACACTCCCACCTCACCCTCGTGGTCCCTGCACTGGACCTACAGAGACGAGAAGCTGGTTAATCTGCCGGTCAGCCTCCTGGTCGAGGGGGACATCATTGCTCTCAGACCAGGCCAAGAAGCCTTTGCATCTCTCAGGGGCATTAAGGTAATTACGAAATACTCTATAAACATATGTATTATCTATTAAATGTATTCTCAATAAATAGTTTAGTGCAATAAGTTTCCAATTTCTAAACGGCTCACATCAACATCTTAACAATTTAACAAGTAATGTTTATTTTAATATTGTGTGACCCCTGGCCCCATGCGAGCCGAGTTTGACCCCGCCCCCATGCGGCCGAGTGTGGCCCCGCCCGAAGACCGAGAACACATCCAAAATTACAGTTGTATACGTAATTGTCTGACAAAAAAAAACTTCATTTTGGTAACAAATTAGCTTGAAATTTTTTTGTATTAAATAAGTTTTGGTTAACTTACTAGTGATTAAAAATTCAATTTTTGTAAATTTCTATATTAAAACTCTTCTGTGCTAAACGTTTTTTTTTTTTTTTTTTTAAAGGTCAGTGTGTTCGTTGCGCCTGTGAGGAATAAATCTTGCACTTGAATGTCAGATTTACCACTTTTCTGCCATTGTGAAGTTTTCAAGTGGTGTTCTCAAGTCTTCAGAGAAATATTTTATTTAAAATCTACGTTTTTCCATTCGGATTCAATTGTTGTGTAAAACAACTTCTCAAAAATCAATGTTGGTCAACTATACAGTATTTGTTTTTTTTATTGTTCTGCTATTTTTGGTTGAAGAATTGTCCATTTTTCACTTCTGAAAGAAAGAAAAACCAGAGTCAACTTTTTTTTTTTCATTATTACATATAATTTATCTGAAAAACAAATGTTATGATAATCTTACCTGCACTTCCTGATAATATTATGATAGTTACACAAATATAAGCACCGCTTTTTTTCACCTTTTAGACGCAAAAACTTGGGGGTTGCATATAATTGCCGGTTTTAAGTATATAGTATATAAATATAAGCGCACATATTTCATGTCAGGAGCAATCACAAACAAACAAAATCACACCGTCTTTATGCAGCCGTGCTCACATGCGTTGTGTCCTCTTTTCTTTTAAAAAAAAAAAAAAATCAGGAACAGCAAATCTGGGCGGTGCTTATATTTGTTTAGATATTGTAATTATTATTATTATTACGATTTCCACTGAAAACACAGTCTTGGTTGTGTGGATTACTCACTTTTGCACATCACCAGGATGATGAACATATCGTGCTGGAGCCAGGAGACCTTTTCCCGCCCTTTTCTCCTCCTCCGTCGCCACGAGGGAATGAACGCAGGGGTCCGCACAGCCCGCAGCAGTTCCGCCTCTTCCGGGTGGTGCGCACCCCGATACTCGACAACATCAGGTCAGATCCTCCACATTTAAAAAAAAAAAAAAAAAAAAAAAAAAAAAAAAAAAAAGAATAAAGCCACACTGTTGTCATGGCGACTGATGCAATGTCTCTTCTGGCCACTAGGAACAGTCTTGAGACGGCTCTCTCTCGTCCAATCACAGCCCTGGACAACGAACGGTTCACGGTCCAGACTATCATTGCCAAATTCGCCTGCCCTGCGGTGTTGGTACGAACACGCTCTTGCTCTCGGCCGCTCAGTCGGTGATTGTGGAACAAACTCACTTCCTGTCCTGTGATTTACTGCAGGTTGCCTTTTTCTCCGTGAACACCATCCGTTATTTTTTCGACACTCCTGGTCTCACGCCTGCGCGCTTCAACTTCCTTCAGTTGCAGGTAATTGACCAAAGATTGCGATTTTTTTTTTTTTTTTTTTGTGCAATTAAGCTATTGAAAACTTTATAAGATCATTTGGTAAAATTATGCGGAACAATTTTTCTATTTCTAATCTCCATCTCTCTCTTTTCATTTCTCTTCTTTACCTTTTTCTTTTCCATGTACTTTTTGTCCTCTACTCTCAATTTATCTTTTGAATTTATCTCATTCTTTATTTGTTTATCTTTTCCTTTTCACTGTATTTGTTTCCTCCGTTTATCTCTTTCTCTCTCTCTCCTACACTTTGTATGTCACTCTCTTTTTCTTTCACTCTCATTTTTTCCTCCTTTTTTCATTTTTCCTTTTTTCCTCCCTCACTCCTTCTAATTTGTGTGTCACTCGTATCATTTTCACTCTGACTCTCTTTTTTCCTCCTTTATCTCTTTCCCTCTCACCTTTTCTCCGCATGTCACTCTATTTTTTCCTTCCAACTCATTTTTCCTCCTTCTTCCCTTTCTCCTTCTCTCCTTCTCTTTGTATGTCACTCTACCTTTTTTCTATCTCCTTCATTTTTTCTCCTTTTCTCCATTTCTCTCTCTTTCCTAATTTCTATGCCACTCTTTTTTTTAACATAATTCCATCATTTTCCTTCCCACTCTGATTTTTTCCTCCTTTTATCTCTTTCCCTCTCTCTTCTTCATTTTTTCTCCTGTTTCCCCTTTCTCTCTCTCTCTTTTATCCATTTCTCCCTCTCTCATTCTGCTTGTATCTCACCCTATCTTTATTGTCACTCTTTTCTTTTGCTTCCTTTTTTCTCCTTCTCTCTTTCTTACTCTCTTTCTTTAGATGATGGGTGTAGTGCCCATTCTACCTCTTCTGTTTCCCGTGATGTGGATTCTGGTCAACGCGTACGGAGAAGCCCGTGTGTTAGCCGAGTCCAGCCATAACTCCCCCACTGGACTGGTAAGGCACACACACACACACACACACACACACACACACACACACACCGCTGAACTGGTTATTCCTCCCCAGTGCTCTCACTATGAATATTGTATATATGAACTTTGATTTGCATGCGTGTGAAAAGTTCATTGCCCCGGCTTCCAGTAGTATAGTGACGTTTATGGCGGGAGTGAGAATGGAAGAGAAGCAGTAAGGCCGTAGTGGACGAGCATCGGGATGTTTAACGGGACTTTTCTCTCACTCCAGCTTGCTAAGTTCTCTGAGGACACTTTAAGCAGCTACACGGAAATGGTGTCTTCCCAGGTATATCCTCTGTATTTCTCCTCCCTCTCTCCCACCCACCCGTTCTCCACACGCTTCTTGTGATCCTTCTCCACTGCTTCGGACCCTTCAACAAACACCGCCATTCGTTTTCCGTTTGCTTCGTTTTGCCCATGTGTCTTTCTAAGGATTATCGCAAAAACAGCATTTTGTCATTCATATCATTATTATTTGTTTTTTAATTGGGGCAATTACTTCATCTCATTTATGCAGTTAAACAAAATACAAATCAGTGGCTCACTGGTCCTGACCTTTGACCCCTCGGCCTTTGCCTGCCTCCCCTTTGCCTGCCTGAGGTGTGCATGACGGAGAAATGCTGATTTACTCCACTATATGATCCTGATCAATTCTGCATGGCCAAGTCTCTCGTTTTCTTCAAGTCTAGACGGATGGCTAGTTTTTGTTTGACTGACAGAATTCTATTGTATTTTGCTGAGTATTAAAGGAACGCTGACATGGGTAGTGCTAGATGTTTGCTCTTGTCTTATTTCACAAATGTAAGAAGGTAGTTATCAATTTGTTTGGTTGTATTTTATTGGTTGATTTGGTTATTAAATTTCAGACTTTAAATCATTTTTTTAGATTTTTCTTTAACGTAATTCCTTAAAAATTTAAGTTCAGGTTTAAAACATGTCCTGTCTTGTGGACTATTTAACAAATTATTGTTAATTCATTCACACACACATATAATGCTTGTCAATATGAAGAATTCTGACATTATAAATTATATATTATTTTAAGTATAGTTATACATTTCTATTTATTTAGAAACGACTGCACCGTTTTGCTTCTAGTTAAATCTTTAAAATTTTTGACCAAAGATGATATTGAAAATTGTGACAAGAAGCACATAAATGATGTTGTTAAATACGAGTCAAGCTGCCAGAAATCCCACTGGAGTCCGATGCTTTTTATGGAGTTTCATTTTTTTAAAGAGTGAACCTGAATATAAACTGGAATAAACTTTTGGAACTTGCAAAACAATATTTTCCTATAAGTGTAATAAATCAACTTATTCCGCCAGAATGAGCGTGGTCTATTTGTAAATATCTGTAGACTATATCTGGTTTACGGGATTATTATTTTATAAAATAAAAGAAATTGTCTGGCACAAAGGCGGTCTTATAATCCTAAAAATTGTAAAACATTATGTACTTATGTGGAAAAAAAATAGGGAAAAGACATTTATTAAAGCCTTGTACTGTAGTTCGGAAAATGCAGTAATTTAAACGAGGGGTCTCAAACTGCTGGCCCGTGGGCCATTTACATTCTCCTCGCTCTGGCCTGCCAACTTGGTCAAAAAGTAAAAAGCAAATCAATGTTACAAAACCACTTGCAAATGCTAAACAGATCCAGATCTTAGTAGAATAGAATAGAATACAATAGAAGGCCTTTATTGTCATTGTGTCATATGGTTACAATGAAATTGGGAATACTACTACTACGTTTTGTGCAAGAAAAGGGAGCGAACAATTAAAATGAAAATATAAGAATACAGTATACTGTACACACGTTTAACAAAATAGAAAACAGATAATATATAAGTGTAACAAGAAAGCAAAAGTGCAACCAATAAATTAAAAAATTGTGCAAAAATGCAAGAATACAGAATTGTGTTGCATCACATCATGAGTGTGCATATAATTTGGAGAGAAAGCGTGTGTGACTGTTTGTGTGAGTAATATGGGCTCCATGTGGTCACTTGTGGGGACCCACATCTTTGAAGGAATGTTTGAGAGTCGAGATGGGATTTTAAGGTTGAGGGTGAGGTTAAGGTTGAAGTGGGTGGGGGAATTTGTGGGTGGAGTCAGGTTTTCCGTCTACAGTGAGACCCCACTATGATAGAAATGCAAGTGTGTGTGTGTCTGAACTCTTAAAACAATTTTTCCTCTCTTTCTTTGCGGTGAGCATTTGACTTTTCCTCCATCACGTGGCGGTCAGATTAGGAATATAATCCGGGATCGGACGCTGCTGCAAACCTTTGCCTGCTTTCCTGCGTCCGCACGCTTTGCTTCACTGAGCTGCTCTGATGTAGATGTAGATGTGTTGCTTGACGATTCAATCCACGCTGCAGGAATCTTTTTGGGCTTGGGTTTCCTCTGGGCTAAAGATGAATTCCAGCTGTATTGATTGCATGATGTTTGCAGGAGATGCTCCGCTGCGTGTGGAGACACCTGATCCAGGTGTTGAAGGGAGAGTCTCAGACGCTCTCCTACACCTCCAGTCTCCTGCACTCGCTGGGTTCCGTCACCGTGAGTCCCCTGCACTCCCAATAATCTGAAACAGCCAGACTCACATCAACCAGAATCAGGATTTGTATGCGATTTGAGGAAGAAATTTAATTCAGTTCTGAAATGGACATACTTTATAATAAAAAAAATACTGCACTGTATATAAAATTATTTGTTATACATTTTTGAACATTTCATTTCGCAGAATCACTTTGATGTATGTTTTGATTTTTTTTTGTTCTTCCTTTAAACTCGCTCACTAAACGTTTAAATCAGCAAAATACAATTTTTGATTATTTTTATTTTATAAATTTTTTTGAGCCTTGATTTTATTATTATTGCTATAAACATTTTTTTCAATATAATTTGCATGGTCAGTCAAACTGATTTGTTGATTGGTTCCCACTATGATATAAATTCAAGTGGCCGATTCATTGATAAAGGGACCCAATTAAATCCTTGACATGATATAAATCCTAAAAGTTTAAAAGTGTTACAGGACCTCAAAATGTACATTATTTGCAACATTATGGATTTTTTACATAAATAAATAGCTTTTAACATTAGAGGAAAAATTAGTTAATGTTTTTAAATTGCATAGAAAAATTGTATACATATTAAATGAATATTGTTGCATAATTAAATTAAATTATAGTTGCATAATTAAATAAAATTAAATAAAATGTCTGCCAATGTAGTAATTAAAATGAATGGCTTCAAAGAATGAATTCAATAAGTGTTCTGGATATCAGTTTTTGCAATGAAAATAAATATTATCTTTCCTTTTTATATAATAGCACAATTAAATGTAATAAAATGTCTAAAAATGGTGTAGTTAAAATAAATAAGAATGGATTCACAAAGCGCTGTGTATTTCAGTTTTTACCCAGAGTTTCCCCCTTTTTTTTTTTTTTTTAGAAAAAACAAACAGTACAGACTAATTACTTGAACAAATTACTTGAAGTTAAAACACATGCACTTTTGACTTTGAAAATACTGCGTTGAATAAAGAAAATCGAAAAGGAAATGATTCACGCTGTGTTCTGGACTGCTTGAGGTCAACACGGAATATATGACCAACACACACAGAAAATCTGACTGTGTTCCTCAGGTGCTGTGCTGTGTGGACAAACAGGGCATTTTGTCCTGGCCGAACCCCAGTCCCGAGACCGTTCTGTTCTTCAGTGGACGCGTGGAGCTTCCTCACGACAGTCAGGACGACCTGAGAGACGACCTCTCGGTCAACTCCCTCTGCCGGACGGAGGGCGAGGAGGAGCGCGAGGAGGTTTGCTCCCACCCATTTTAAAGAATCCACTCGATTGAAAGTTCTGGAAATACATTTGCTGAGTCGAGAGTGAAGTAAATTCCAAAAGGTTTATTGACCTTTCTAATTAAAAACAGCGATAGAGTTTTAACTGATTAGTCAGAAGAGAAAGCCTGAATGGGGACAGGGAATAAAACCCCTTCTTTATCTCTTATTTGTTTCTTTTTTAAATGGTCTTTTTACCTTTCTGAAAACATGACTTCATGGGACTTCCAGATTCGCAGCCTGTTTGTTCATCCTGTTTACAATGGCAACACATATTTGGCGCCGCAGATGGTGGTTGACACTAAGACAAATTCCTAGTTCTCTAACCACTGACCCTGGCAATAAATCGGATTCTGATACCAAAAAAGGCGATGGAAGTCTTCCACTTCCGAGATGGAATGGTGGTGGGAAAAAGGCGATGGAAGCCTTCTACTTCCGAAATGGAGGTGGAAACGTGGTGGAAAATAGAAAATGGAAGCCTTCTACATCCAAGATGGAGGTGGAAAAGTGGTGGAAAAAAGTAAAATGGAAGCCTTCTACTTCCGAAATTGAGATGGAATAGTGATGAAAAGAGGAAACGGAAGCCTTCCACTTCCAAGATGGACATGGATATGTCAAGATGACATTTTTATCATATAAGCTGAAACTCAACTGAATTCATTTGAACATTCATATATCTGGCACTTACATTTTTGTTTGCATTGGTTATAGTTGTCTATAGTTTGATTATCACAACAGGAATTGTTTTGTGATATGAAGTTTCACTAAAATCGTTCACAATCCCTGATTGTTTGTGTGCAGCCACAGGAAGGGGCGGCGCTGCTGTGCTTGCCAGCCTTCGAGCCCTCCATCCACATGTCCGAGCATGAGCCCAGCGAGACGTCACATGACACGGCTCGCTCCTCAGACACCTCACGTCAGCGCAGAGGAACGCAAGCCACACGCTCCAAACATCCATCCGGCTCCAACGTCAGCTTCAGCCACGACACGGAGGGCGGCGAAGACGATCATGCTCAGGTAGCGATGCATTTGGAGCAGGGTTGACCGGTTTTTATATTGGTCTACTGCTCTATATAATCGGAGCATTGTGGGGTAATGCATGAAACAGAGAGAAAGAGTGAGCTAAGGCAAGAAGCCTCCACAACTAAATTAGCTTTGACTTGTGCGCTTTGAGACAGTTAAAACTGTGAAAAGCGCCTTACAAATACTTATATTACTATTAATTTTATAGTAACTACCATATTTACGTGAATAACAGCACCTCCTCACCTGCACCTCTTCATTTTTTACGCTCAAATTAAAAATTCCATGAATATGCGAACATATGCGAAACACCTTGGTTTCAGTTGTTGATGTTCAATAAATAATAATATATGACGTGCGAGTTTCCTTCAATTATTTTAAAATCTAGTAATCCAGTAATGCACACTGTATTCAAATTTAGCATATTTATTGTACAAAACATGTCATAGACCTGTGAGGGCAAAGAAATTTAATAAATAAACAAAATAATTGTTCATTAATCGTAATCTTTTAATAAGATGGTAAAAGGTTCAATTAATCGTTAAAAGGTACTAACGCTTAACGTTCTTGTCACTACAATGTTTGGCCTATCGTATTGTGAAATAATTTTGTAAAAAGATATGACACTTTCTCGACTACCTGGTTTTCACCCACTGCTCAATGTCAAACTAGACGCCCTTTGAAGTTTAAGCACCACCAATATAAGCAAGAAAAAAAAAACCCATTATGTTCTAACATAACCCCCATTGGTTCTAACTCTCCGGCTTGTCTTTTTTCCAGCCGTGCAGTTTGGGTGATAACCTGTGTGAGGCGGAGGACTTTGTGTGTGACTATCATCTGGAGATGTTGAGCCTGTCCCAGGACCAGCAGAACCCAGTCAGCATCCAGTTTGACGACTTGGGCTGGCAGAACCACCTGTCTTCTTTGAAGCCCCTCGGCCTGAACATCCTGCTGAATTTGTGCAACGCCACCGTCACGCAGCAGCTCTGCCGCTTTTCCGACCATCTTTCCAACCTGGCGCTGCAGGAATGTCATGGAGCTGTTCTTCCCATCCACGTCCCATGGGGCCTTTGTGAACTTTCTCGCCTTATAGGTGCGGATGAGTGGATGATGGTTTTGTATGTTGTCACAGATTTGGGGTTTTAAGTTTGGTGCTTGTTATTTGATTCCCACATAAATCATTCAATTTTAATTATTCATTTATTTCATTAAGTTCACATTAGCTGAGACGCTAAAATGAATTAATGAATTGATGGATGGATGGAAAGAAAGAAATGTTGGATAGATAGATAGATAGATAGATAGATAGATAGATAGATAGATAGATAGATAGATAGATAGATAGATAGATAGATAGATAGATAGATAGATAGATAGATAGATAGATAGATAGATAGATAGATAGATAGATAGATAGATAGATAGATAGATAGATGGGTTAGGGTTAGGGTTAGGTGATCTAAAATGCAAATATTAGTTGTGATGCTCGATGCTTGAAATAAATTTGTGTAATTATCAGTTATCATCAATTATCAGCTACAATAAGTTACAGAATAGCTTAACACATGTATTAGTCCGAAGGAATGTGATTTAAGGTTAAAAATCACAAGGCTCTTGTTCTCGTGATTCAGGATTCACTCCGGGAGCGAGGGAACTTTTTAAGCATGAGAATCATCTGGCTCTGTACCAGCTTCCATCCGGAGAAAAGCCGAAAGAACCCGGCCCGCGACGCGTACAGCACTTCACCAAGCGCCAGCCCCCCATAAGCCACCTCGTCAGCCTGTTTGTGCGGGACGGCACCACCAGTACGGCTCACATCCATCAATCCCACTTCCTGCATCAGTCTCAGCCGCTGACTTTACCATGTCACTGCAGATAATGTCCAGATGCTCTCCCACGGCTCCGCTGACCTCATCCTGGAAGCCTGCACGGACTTCTGGGACGGAGCGGACATCTATCCCCTGTCAGGCTCCGATAGGTGAGAAGCAGAACTTTTATTGTGTCATTTATTGTTGAAAACCAATCGTTTGTCTCGTCCTCTTAGGAAAAAAGTTCTAGATTTCTACCAACGTGCCTGTCTGTCAGGATATTGCTCTGCGTTTGCCTACAAGCCTATGCAGGTGGCATTGTCGGCCCAGCTGAACGGGAAGTGTGTGGAGCTGGCACCGGGCCCTGCGCTCTTCTCGGGGGTTGAACTTCCCTGTACCACGCCCATCAAACCAGGGAGTCGGAGGAACAGCTGGAGCTCTGATGGTAAAAGACGGGTTTCGATCTGGTCATGTGACCTGAGTAAAGTTTTGATGGATGTGATTTTGTAAATTGAACAAATCTTGTTGGCTTATTTATGGGACACTTTGAATCGCAATTGCCTATTCCAAGATGTGAAACATATACCTTTGAATTGAATTGAATTGAAAAATCCTTTATTAGTCCCACAGCGGGGAAATTTCACGTCACAACAGCAACAACAAATCCAAACAAATAAATAAACAAACATCACCATAATGCACTGCACACATCATAATAAACAAACAAACAAACACAGACCATAAATGAACTTGCCCGTCATAAGCATAGTTCCAGTCACCAGTTTAAATTTAAGTTCAAATTGTAGAGTCTAATCGCAGCAGGTAGGAAAGATCTGCGATATCTCTCCTTCACACAGCGGGGATGAATCAGTCATTTGTTAAAATGAAAAACGTTCTTTTTATTAAAAAATCATGTGACCTGAATATGGATGTGAACTAGTTAATTGAACAAATCATATTTACTTATTAATAGGACACTTTGAATCATAATTGCCTTTTCCAAGATTCCAAGACAACGATTAGTCTTTTTTTTTTTATTAAAGTCATGTGATTTTTTTTTTTCATCCATTTTTTTGAACCACTTTTTAATTTCTATGCCACGTTTAACTGGGGCCAATCCCAGAAATTCCCATGAAGACGGGACACACCCTGGGTTACAGAGCTGCCAATCACAGAGCAGGACACACTTTTAGTCTAATATTTTGTTTTGTCACTACGTAAATCAATCCGACTGTTTTTCTGTAGAAACGTCGATGGCGTGATTTTTGCATTGAGCTTCTCTTGTGCTGTGTGTTTCAGAGGGAATTGGAGAAGGTCTGGAGAAGGAAGACTGTGTGCAGGCTCTGAGCGGTCAGATCTTCATGGGCATGGTCTCGTCCCAGTTCCAGGCCCGGCTGGACACGGTGCGTCTGATCGAGAACCTGGTTGGAGCCTGTATCCGCTTCGTGTACTTCTCCATGGAGGACGAGCTGCGCAGCAAAGTAAGACATCCACCTCAACCAGCACTTTGTATGTTTGTCTTGCGGCTTGACGTGGATGTCTGCGTTCAAGGTGTTTGCAGAGAAGATGGGTTTGGAAACCGGATGGAACTGTCACATTTCTCTCACTCCGAACGGAGAAGGCCATTGTGATGTTGCCCCATCCAGTCCCAGTCAGACGGGATCCTTGCATGACGACCTTATGCCGGGTACGGATCACACCTATATTAATAAATATAGGATTATATTATATAGGAGAATAAAGGATTTTTCAATTCAATTCAATTCAATTCACCTGCGCTAGAGCTGCACGATTCTGGATGAAATGAGAATCACGATTTCTTTGCTTAGAATAAAGATCACGAATCAGGATTATTATTTTTTTTTAAAGATTCAACCCTTAATCCTGAAGGTTGTCAAACCGGAATAGAATAACATGTATTACTCCTTGCTTTAAATTTAAATAAATGTGAGGAAAAATAATGTAATGTATAAGTACAGTAATGATGTAAAGAAAGAATCTTTTTAGTCTTTTATAACCCTTTTCATATTTGCAAAATCTTTCAACCGATTTTAGTCTGACGAGGGGTGGAATCGAGTTCTTTTAAGAGATCTTGGAGTAATTAGTGATGTCGTAGTTCATTCTTTGGGCTTTGCTCTCAAAGCGCACAAATCAAGAGTTCATTAATATTGTGTTACTATGCCAGTTACAATACCAATTCCACGTACGCACACACACACACACACACACACACACACACACACACACACACACACATACATTCAAACTCTCTCTCATAAACAATTGAAAGACTCACTTGCACAAAAACAACACACAGTCTCAAAAAACGTCACACACAGTTTCAAATACACACACAAATATTTATAAATGATTAACATTTATTGATTAATATTTTAAATGTGTTTATTCTTTAATACATATTTGCCAATATTTATTTAAAATCTGAACTGATTTTGGGTTCCGATGGCCCATAATACAAAATGCGTTTTATCAGCGCTGATTCAGATCTTGATACTGAAAATTGGATCAAAATGTAATCAAACGCTGATACAGAAAAATATCAGGCCTTCATTGGCTGATGGTGTTGCTGGTTGTTTTATACTAACAGGCCTTTAATCATCTGTTCCTAGATTCCCGTGATGATGCAGAAGGTCCTCTCCTGCCTGAGGACCAATCAGATCTTGCCAGTTTTCAGCCTACTGACAGCGACGTGCCTAGTTTTCTAGAAGACTGCAACAGAGTAAGTAATAATCCTCAAATCAGAAGATATATAGTGATACTCCGACTTACGAATGTCATAGCTAACAAAAATTTAGAGTTATGAAATGCGTCTCCGAGAAAGTTTCGTCCCGTGGTACAAATGAGAGTTTAAAATGCGTCTAAAAATATTCAGGCGCGTAAAAAGAGATAAAGGAGCGTGTCTTTTTCTCTCCGCTAGTATGCAGGGAAAGAGAGAGTCCAGGCGTGTAAATATCTTCACGCACGTCAAATAAACAAAAAACAATCTCCTGCTCACAGGAAACTTTAACTTCGCACACAATTCTCTTAACACAAGATTTGTCACTGTTCTCACGAGATTACGGAAATCTCAGAGCTGATTGTCAACCCCCATAAAACCAGAAAGAAGACATTTTTTAAATGGCGACATAAACAATGTGAGGTCGTCCGTGCATCATTATATACTGTACATTTATTTACATCCGTTACCAATTTTTTAGCAATTATAAAAAAAAAAGTCTTGACACTAACTAGATAGCATGAAAAACTTCACAACATTTAAAAAAAGCACTAAAAACTGAGCTCTTTCACCAGCACCTTAACACTGATAAATTAAAAATTACTGACTGTCATGCTGTTCGCTCTTTAGCCGTGTGTGAACATCTGCATCCCTTTTAGACAAATTACTTCACTTACTCTTCTTTTTGTAAGTGGATTTGGAACAAAGTATCTGCCAAATTACTGTAAAGTAAAGTAAAATGTCACTCAGCTAGAGAAATTTTTAACAAATTGGCACATATTAATTTAGATCAGGGTACTACTGCACAGTTCCTAAAGTCCAAATAAAAGTCCTAATCATATCTCTTAATGCTAATTTGTGCCCAATGATCATGTCCCAATGAACAGGAGTCGACCGCGTCAGGTTTTTGTCTTTATTGAGAATCTTTTGCTGGGAGATTAAGTGATTGTTCTGATTCTATAGGCCAAACTGCCTCGTGGCATCCATCAGGTCCGGCCTCATCTGAAGAACATCGACAACGTGCCTCTACTGGTTCCCCTGTTCACTGACTGCACTCCTGAAAGTGAGTCTCGAGAGATAAATGTAAAGTGCTCCTAAATTTTGATAATTCAATTGATCAGCAAATAAAATAGTTGATCAGATTCCAATAAACGGAATTATTTGGATTTATTCTTTTTTTTTTATCTTTTTTTTTTTTTATTTCTTCTCATTTTCTTCCTCTAATATAAAATTGAAATATATGAAGCCCAAAATTAGGTTTCTACTCATTTCTATTTTCTCACTTTCCTCTCATTCTTCCCCCCGCCAGAACACCACAATCTCACATGTTATAAGCGAGTTAATACGGTATTCACATTCTTCTGAACTGTTTGCTTTTGCAGCAATGTGTGAAATGATGAAGATCATGCAGGAGAACAGGGAAGTGACCTGCTGTTTGGGAAGCTCCGCAAACTTCCGGAACAGCTGCCTGTTCCTGCAGAGCGACATCAGGTAGAAATCCTGTTCTCGACACCTAGAATAAACGGAACCTTGATTCTTTTTCCCATTTTCTCCATGCTTTCAATTTTGTCTGCTCTGTGTTCCAGTATCTCTCTGGACCCCCTGTATCCGTCACGATGCTCGTGGGAAACGTTCGGATACGCCACAGTTTGTGGGATGAGTGTAGATTCGGAGGAACTCTCTCCGCTGGGGCTCAGTGCTCAGCTCAACAGTCTGGGCTGCTCCGTGTCCTTCCGTCAGGGCGAGAGTGTCAGCATGGTCCGTCTCATCGAGCAGGTACGCAATCACGGCTGTGGCCAGTTGCAAATAAGGTACTTGAGTAAATAGACTTGCTTTACTCCAAGTATTTTTTTTTTTACTTGTTAAGTTACTTCACTTGAGTATTTTGGCTACTTTGTACTTAGTGCTGAGTATCAAAATGTATGCAATTTTTACTCTGCTTGACTACATTTGCGATTGAGTAGCTATATTTTTACACCACTACAATTGAATCGACACTTATGTAATACTCGTCACATTGTGATTGGGTGTAACAAGTTTTTCTGCCTTGGATGAGGTGTTATCGCCATCTGCAGGATGCTGCAGGTACTGTATGCAGTTTATCAGCTAAATCACGCCAATGTGAATTAGGAGTTGCACTTTTTTTTGAGTTTGACGGAGACACTTTTTGTTCTTTTCTTAATCTATTTTGTTCTGCCATTTTGAAACATTGAGGTATTACATTTAATTTCTATATTAGGAAATAAAACCTTACTATTATAAAAATAAATCAATTTTTTGGTGTTTTTTGAGCCGAAATTCTGCACGAGTAAAATACTTCAGTAATTTTAAAATTGGATACTTACAACTTTTACTCAAGTCATGGAATTAGCGACTTTAAACTTGTAATAGAATATTTTTTACAGAAAGGTATTCTTTTACCTTTTCTGTTTTTTTTCTTTTCAAAGGTATTCTCAAAAAAAAAAAAAAAACACACGACATCCATTGCTTTTTCAACCTGTAGTCATCTTGTCCCCGCCACCTACATGGAATGTGTCTGCCCTCTACTACACACTCATTCACGAAAAAGCCATGAGGTCAAGAAACATTCAAGTTTGGATCAACTTGATTTACATCATTTATTTTAAAACACGCCATCTGAATAAAACTGAAACTCAAATTAACCGTCAAGTCAAACTGTACTACCAGAGAAAATGAATGGGACGTACAGTTGTACAATTTATGGTACAATATTTTTAGAAAGATTCTAAAAAAACATTTTTAATGTTATTATTTAAATGTAGTGTATTAGTTTTGAAGCACTAGGAACAGTTAAGAACCGTCTACTTGAAGGGACAACGTGAAATTTTGTGTAGACTGGGATTTGTGAAATTGTGTATTTCTCCCAGTCTAAGATGAAATGTGAACTTTCAGTGCTTTTACAGGAAACAAGAGCAACATATTTAGAGATAAAAGCTGTATAAGTATGTGATTGTATAACGTATATAAGTATATGATTAGCTGCCGCTCCCAGTGACCCAGAAATGGAAAATCAGAAAGTGGATGAAGGATTCAATCTACTTGATCTTTTCAGGCGAGACACACGACCTACGGTATCCGCAAGTGCTTCCTCTTCTTACTGCAATGCCAGCTGACCCTGGTCATCCTTCAGGTGAGCGTGACCTCTGACCCCCAGAGATGTCAGCTAACTGTAACGATGGTGTGTGTGTGTGTGTAGTTCCTGGCCTGTCTTCTTCAGCTGCCTCCGCCCATGAACATCACTGACATCCTGTGGCTTTCCTGCTTCTGCTTCCCGCTGCTGAGGTGAGAGGAAGAATCCACCGTCCTCATCTAGTTTCTCACATTCTTGTCTCCTCTTGAGTTCATTCGTGCTGCAACTAACAATTATTTTGATAATCGATGAATCCGTTGATTATTTGATCGATTCATTCATTAATCGGACTCTGCACTTATAGTTTAAATTGCCAGCACACCAGTTTTTGGACACCTTAGTTATTTTTAGTAAGAAAGTAACACTTTGTTGTTTATTAATTAACGAGAGAGTTTATCAAACATGATTGAAAAGATGACTCTCTGCCCAGATAAGAAATCATCTATTAGACTGTTAATAGACAGTTAATTATTATATTTATTTAACGTCATTTGTCAAATTCATCAAGTTAATTACTTAACAGCGGTTCATTAAAACCTGAAACCGTGACCAGCCAATATCATATTTATACATTTTCTTAATTAATCAAATCAACTTTTCAAATTTTATGTTTAGGGAGATTAACGAAAGACAGCAAGGTGACATCATTATTTATTAGCCACACATAAATACTGTACACAATTATGTTAAGCAAACAAAATTACAGCAAGTTTGAAGAAAAGCCACGACAAAACTGTCAAAGAAGATTGAGATGTAAATTAAAGCAGAACTGTAATCCAAATTAATGTCTTTTAATCGTAGCAAATGGAGATTTTCTGCATTGGCTCAGGGTTGCAAGTGTGTTTAAATTGCACTTGAGACTGAAAGAATTCGAGGTTTAACAATAAAAAATGAAAAAGTATTGCAACTTTTTTTCTTATAATTGCAAGTTATAATGTTAGAAGTCTAACTTTGTAACTCGTACTTCTGACTTCATAACTCGCAATTCTGAGAAATAGGAAACTGACTTTATAGCATACATTTTTGACTAAACAACTCGCAACTCTAAGAAAAAAAAGTCTCTTTTACCGAAATCCTTTTACAAAACGTTCATACATTTGCTTGCTATGAAAGCGTTTCTCTGTTTTGTACAGAATCAGATAAGTGCCAAAAATATCAAACGTACATTTCGAATGAAAATGCTTCACATTTACAAAGCTTCTCTAGTGAACTGCTGCCAACCACTTTCTCACCAGCCAATCAGAGTAAGGGGCCGCCCACACGTGAAACTAGTGCCAAAAATCCAAACGTGAAAAAATCTGAAGCAAAATATAAAGTTCGAATGAAAACTTGGAGACTGGAAGCGTAAATGTGAAGCAGTTTCGTTCGTTTCCTGGAAGTTTAATTAGAAGTTAACGTGATATTTCTGGCACCAATCTGTTTCCATAGCTATGGCACGTTTATAAATGCGTATTATAAACATGTATAGTAAAGGATTCCTCTTGCGACTTCTCAGTGTGTCTTTGCTGGGAAAACCTCCTGACAGTTCGGTCATGACAGTGGCTACTGGAAAGAATCTGGACTCCATTCCACGCAAGGTCAGTTCCGAGGCCGTGAGACGCTTTTAACCCGCAAACTATTTCCCCCAGCGTGACGTGGTGCGTTTCTGGCTCTCGCCCCACAGACGCAGCACTACTTCCTGGGCTGGTTCCTGCTGAAGTTTGGCTTGACCATTTTGGCCTACTTGGTCAGCTTTGGCTTTTCTCTTCAGGAAGTGTGTTCCATAGCAGCCAACCTCACCAAATCAGACAACAGCACCATCGCCTGCTCGCACATCCTCACCACCAGGTACACTCACGCATCCCTCTCACATCTGGACGCTTCTGATCGAGCCTTTGATGTCTCTCGTCAGCTCCCATGATGCACCTCAGTGGTTCGGGGAATTATCAAACGGGCTGCTTCTCATTCAGAAGATCATGGCGGGATTCCTGGCTCTGCACACAGGTCATTTAATAAAGATATGTATATACAGGAATATGACAGAATACATATGTTTTATTATTTGGACAAAAAGTTAGTGTTGTTTAATTGTTTAATAACTTTTTTGGTTGTGTAAGACTATAGAAAAAAAAACCCTCCCACCCACACCCACACACACACACACACACACACACGCACACACACACACAAACATCAGACTACCAAATAATTTCACTACTACACATATGAATGAAATAATGCTTTTTAAAAATTTGAACAACTTGCAGTGAAAAAAACATCACTGCCTACACATTTAGTTGACATTTCTTTTCTCTTTTACAAACGGATGTTTCCTAAATGATTCGTTAGAAATGAACAATTGTTGTTATATGACTCGGGATGAAAGGCTACTCTTGTACATATATATAACTATAATAAAAAAGTACATTGAGAAGAATAATTTGCATATTGTTCAAACGGACAGTGCTGCAAAAATGAACGAATGACTCGAAATGAATTGTTTACTTTACTGTTTGAGAGTTAAAGATTCGAGTCAGAGAACCACTGGTTTAATGTAAAGTTACATAACGCTGATTGGTGTGACACACGCTCAGAAATGTCAGTTCATGATAAAAACCGAACTGCTGAAAATACAGTGGTATTTCACCTTACGAAATAAATTCATGCCAACAGCTGATTCGTAAAACCTGTTTTTAAAACCATGAGACAGAAATACGTTTTTTAGTGTCTCTTGATTAAAAAAAAAGTCTAAGTGCTTATCCATCAGAGATCGTTGAGTTTTTAGCAAAAATGCACATTATCAAGTTTATTTAAATATTTGTATATATATGTTTATGGAAATGTTTTTTTTTTAAAGAATCTTAACTTGGCATGATACAATCTTGTATGCTTTTTTTTTTCTTCTTTACATAAGTTTTGTACCAAAAAAAGTAAATAATAAATGTATATACCATGACATGCTTCAGAGGCCTGAAGCTGGAATGACAATACACAAAATAGTCTGCTAAATGGTCCTGAGCTTGACTTTTTTTGCAGTGTTTATCTCTCTGAGCTACGTGCACCGCTCTCAGCCGCTGTGGAGGAGGAACCCCTTCAGCAACACATGGTGGTGCCTGACGGTGCCTGTCGTGTGAGTGAAATAACACTTTCCTAACAACATTCCTGGCATTAGAGCATCACACTGGCATTTAATGGGCCACTTCCTGTGTTTGTTACTTACCGTAAAACCTCTAATAGAACGACCGTAAGGGGATTTGAACCGGAAACCTCTCGGACACAAAGTACAATGTTCCTTCACAACTAGACCACAACTGCACCCAATATAAATGTGTGATATGTTTTTGAGTTTAATATGTATGTATGTGTATATATACGAATGTCCTGCTCTGGGATTGGCTCTTGCTTCCAGTGATGGAAATGGAAAGCTGTGTGTGTGTGTGGGGGGGGGGGGGTAATATATGTTTTGATTGAGAAAATATTATTATG
>MU204446.1:25321578-25343997 GCA_017309775.1 Paedocypris sp. Pulau Singkep | reverse complement strand
TTTTTTTTTTTTTTTTTTTTTTTTTTTTTTTTGCTTTTTTTCGTTAAGAAAGAACAAGACTGGAGCATAACAAAACTGGAACATGAAAATGTGAACAAAATAAATAAACTTAAAACTTCATTGTATTTTATATTTTTCAGAAGAAAAGTACTGAAAAATACTCAAAAGCTTTGTAAAAGATTGAAATTACAACAAAATGAGTTTGGTAGGAATCTCAATTCCAAACCAAAAATGTACGTAAAAGTAGAAGAGTACTATATTTTCTTTGTTGTAAAGCTGGTAATGTAACTGGTTGTGAGTTTTCACTGCAGATCGTTGGTCCTCAGATTCAGAAACTTCTTTAGAGCTTTTTCGATTTAAACCGCTCACAGACTCAGCACTCGTTAGCAATATTTATTTTTCCAGTATCAAAACTTATCGAAATATTGATAATTTTTGACAACGCTAGATATAGTGTTGGTATATACAGTATATATACATAATAGTGGTACAATAAAAGTAAAGATGAAAAATACAATAAAATAGAGGAAAAATATGAATACATTACAAAATCCAAAAAATCTGGCTGGTTGGCTGAAGGAAAATGGATCTTTCAGCCGACAGAAGATTCCAGAAAAGCCTTCAGTTCTCGCTGCTTGTGAAATGTTTTTTATCCTTCTCGCAAGCCGATGGCCTGCCAAATGCCGCCTGGATAATCTCACGAGTTTGCTGAAGTGACCACGCGGGTTGTTTGGACTGATCAATCGTGGTCAATCACCTAATGAAGATTGTTGCATTTTGTTCATTAGTTCGTTGGCGTTAAGATGATGGCTGTGACTATGACCAGTGAGCAAGCACATGTGTGACAGTGGCCAGGTAAACAAACCCTCTCTGTGTCGTCTAGGTGGTGTTTTCCGGTTGGTGCTGCCCACCTGGTGACCAGAGTCATGGCCACGATGCCCGACGGCCCCTGGAGGAGCCTGAGCTCCGGGAAGAAGGTGGCTCTGGCCGCTGGTCTCTCCGTCGGGGCCACGGTGGGCTACCTGGTCTATCGCCACATCAGAAGCCGCAGTGGTCAGTCACACTTATCTATTTTTTGTTATTATTATTATCTATTATGATCTACTGTTGTTACTATTTTTATTACTACATATTATTACTATTATCATAAAAATGCCGTTCCTCAAGGACTTTTTGTTTTTATATTTTGAAATAAAATATTTATTCATAATGTTCTTATTTAAAATTGTAAAAAATAATATATTACCACTATCCGTTCCTCAATTATTTTTTTAAAATATTGTTATTAATTATATAAACATTTTATATATATTTTAAATAATAATTATTATTTAAAAATATACATTTTTTCTAAATGTAATTTTTTTAATAAATAATAAACAAAAAATCTAATTCTTTTATTTTCGCTATCTAGGAATATTTGTAAGTCTGTTTACCGCCATACATTTTTCTGCAAATAATTTCCATTCAAATAATTTCAATTCAGCGATCGCAGAAATGGGGGGGCTGATTGATTATCTTGCTTGTTTGATATTATCATTTTAGTGCCACGTCAGCAAAAAGAAGAGTCCAGAGTTTCAATCCCCCTTGACGTCTACAGGTCCATCGCACGGTGCCAGAGCGGCTTTATGGACGTGGTGAGATTTTCTCCTCACTGTTTAACGGAACAACGTGGTCGGTCGTTTTTTTTATGCTCGTCACGACTGATCGTAGGTGAATCAGAAGTCTGGCGCCCAGATTAACCTGCTACCAAACGCGGGAGAGCAGAACATGGTGAACTTTCTTCTCCAAGGCTTCCCGGAGCAGATCTTTCTGGCGCAGTGCACGCTGGAGAAGCTGGCAGCGGACTGTGAGGTCATCAGTGATGTCATGGAAGTGCCTCAGTCGGCCTTTGGAAGGATCATAGGTTGGTGTTCAGCTGCGTCTTTGAAATTACTTAAGCTTCGGAGTCTTAATTTGTCGCGTTTCAGGTCGTGGTGGCGAGAGCTTGAAGTACATGATCAGGGTCTCTGGGGCCAAAGTCTATTGCTCCAAAGATCGTGGACGAAGCTTGGAGGAGAACGGCAAGATCACCATCACTGGCACACGCAAGGAAGTCACCAATGCCAAAGTAAGACTTTTAACTCCTTAAAGACCAGTTAATTGTCAAATCCAATTATTATATAAAATGATGGGATCGTATACAAATTTAAGACATTTACTCTTTGGAGAAGAAGCCCTTAAATGCCAGAACTGCGGAATGATTTTAAATGTTAAACACACTTTTGGAATGCCCTGTTTTTAAATCCGTAAGACAATTTTTTTTTTTTTTTTTACTCAAAAGACATAGAATGAACTATTTCTATGTGCTTTACCATCAATTATTAGAGTTTTTAATAAAAAAATACATATAATTAAATATTTTTATGGACTGTATATAATTTAAGAACTGTTTTACTTAACCCATCTTGTTTATTATATTCTAATGTATGTTCTCTCTTGTACACAAGTACATGTAAAATTTTATAATTGCCATGAAATAGCCTCTGCAGCTAAATTGGCAATATATATAATCAAGCATTTAATTTATAGATTAATTTACTTTCAGATTTTCCCATTCGCAGTTGCAAGATTCTGATTTTGAGTTTGATAAGGAATACTCAAATACAAAATAAGTCACAATGACGTTTTTTCCCCCACATGCATGGAAGTCACAAATGCTACAGTAGGACTTTTAACTACTCAAAATCCAATTATTTTATGAAGTTAAGGGATAATAAACAATATTTCACAAAAAAAGACAACACTAGCAACATTGTTTCATATCGCAGTTCAAAATAAATCACAATGACGTTTTTTCCCCACACACAGACGTCACACATGCTAAACAAAACAACAGCATTTTGCCATGAGAAATGGCAGAACCAATTATTATTTATAAAATTGTGGGGAAATATACAATGTTTCGCGAAATTAAGACGACACCAGCAACATTGTTTCATATGTTCATTGGTCAGATTTTGAAATGTTATCATCAGGAGTTGCGAATGGTTCTAATATTGAGTTTGATAAGAAGGGATACTTACAAAATAAAAGTCACCATGATTTTCCCTACACACAAGGAAGTCACAAATGCCAAAGTTTGACTTTTAATTATTTGTAAAAAAAAAAAAAAAAAAAAAAAACAGCATTTTGGTATGAGAAATGTCCGATCCAATTATTATATTACAGATATTACTTATTATAATTGTGGGGAAATATACAATGTTTTGCGAAATAGCAACATTGTTTCAGATCTCCAATTGGGACATTTTCTAGTTGGCCGTTCCAAAAAATTCCGATTTTGAGTTTGAGAAGGAGGGAAAGTTTTTACAAAATAAGTCACCGTGATGTTTCTCTGCTTGTTTTTAATGAAGTGAGTTTGACTGGAGATGACTTTGTGGAAATGTGTCTTCTGTAAATAAACATTGGTTTCGTTTTGTGACGCTATAAGATGCTTTTGATATTTGACAGGAAATGATCAGGGAGAAGGTCTTGGAGAGCGAAGCCGTACGAAAGCGGATCTGTCAGTCGTCTGCCCATCGTCAGAAGAGGAAACCGCTGAGCCTGGAGATCCAGGGAGCAGAGAATGGATCCGTGAAGGAGAACGGCAAAGATCTGCCTTCTCCTGGGGCCGACCTCAGTCTGGATGGGTCGCTGCTCAATGGCTTTGTAGAAAGCAGCGACACGGCTGAGAACTCCCTGCGCTCGGAGGACGAGGAGCTTCTGTCTCCAGCATCGCCATTGGAAGTCTCCAAATTTGAAAGTAATTTAATAAGCTTTTTTTTTCTCCCCCTGATTAACCCCTTGAGACCCAAGCTCTGAAATTATATATTTTTCACTACTTCCTTTGCTAGTTGAGCTTTTAGGAGCACGTAGTGTAAAAAAATGTTTTTACATAATTTAGTGTTGGAGATATTAAACGTTACTACTACATGTTTACTTGTCTTTCGTGTTCAAACAAAAGCGACACATATTACCTAAACTTCCGTCCTATTCTCCGCCATTTTTGCTTTCCAAACCCTCGTTTATCGCAGTAGACGGGTTCCAAACTTGGCCGTGATAGCTGAAAATCCTCGAAGTAGGGCCACCAAGTTTACGTATTTATTTAACGTGTATTTATACGTTTACTTACTGTTAACAAACCACCAGGGTGCTCTAAGACCACGACGATATGGTCAGATCGTTTTAGCACGTCAGGGTGGGAAAATTCCAACACGTTCAGTACACATACGAGGCCATCAGGACTCAGAAGGATAACAGTGTTGAGTTCATAAACCGTTCTTAAATAACAAATGCAATGCAAATGGAAGAAAGTTTGCTTCATCAGATCTTTGAACGGGCGTCTCGTTCTGCCAGTTCCTAGTCCAGACCTGAGCTTCCAGCCGGACGAGCATCTGGAGGTGTACGTGTCGGCTTCGGAGAATCCTCAGCACTTCTGGATCCAGATTCTCGGCGCTCGGTCTCTTCAGCTCGATAAACTGACGTCGGAAATGAGCCGCTTCTACAACGGCGACTTTTCACACGTCTGTCAGCTTGATGGTATCTCGCTGCTTTTAGAAGGCTGGACTGGAAGGGTCATTGTGACGTTTGTCTTCCACAGGAGCACAGCATGGAGGCCATCGCTCTCGGAGATATCGTGGCTGCTCCATACAAGGACGACGGTGCTTGGAATCGCGCTCGCGTGCTGGGAATTAACGGTTCTGGCGTAGTGGATTTGTATTTTATGGATTTTGGAGACAACGGGGAGCTTCCACTGACCTATTTGAGAAACATAAGGTCAATACAGATGTCTTTTTTTTTTTTTCTTTTTTTTTTAAAGCATGTGATGTGATCTAATGGTGAATTCAAAAACTTCCACCTCATTTTCCTTCCAAACTTTTAGTTTTTCTTGCTAAATTTAAATTCTACTCCAATCATCTCTGAATCTTTAAGGCACCAAAGGTTTGTATCTGCTCTTACATTTGAGCTTGTGTTTTGTTTTTCAGAAGCGACTTCCTCAGTCTGCCCTTCCAAGCTATTGAGTGCTGTCTCGCTGACGTTCGTCCTACAGGTTGTACAGTAGATGTGATGGTTATGTGTACTACATCTAGTAAATGGTATGTGTGTAGGATACGGGCATTGTGTGAAATGCAGGAGTTCTGTAGAATGTCTGGTGCTTTTAGGACCATGTTGTGGCATGTTTTGTGTAGAATTACGAGAAGTGTATAATTTCCAGATCAGAAAGTCATGAATATTGTCTAGGCAAGGTGTAAAATCCGACTCGTACATTTTATATATAAAGGTGGCATGTAAAACGCAAGACTTATTGGCCCATTAACAAAATATGTGTGGTGTGTATGGTATATTTAAATGTAGATACATTACGTCATGTTTGCTGTTACATATTGCGAGGAGAAACAAAGATGCATCCTTGAACGCAAAGCATAACAATTTAACAGATAGACTGTTGCATTTGGGAAATAATACATTTCTCAAATTTCGCAAAAAATAAACAAAAAAATAAACCTTCTTGGGACGCACAGAAACACTCAAGAAATCTATAGACTATAAGTCATCATATACATCGTTTTGATCGTATTGATCAACTCCTTGTGTGTGTTCTCCGTGTTCCGACTGTTTTCCGACTTTTCAAGCCTATAGCCGTTAGCGCTGATTTACCGAACGCTCCGTTTGTTCCAATAATTATTTTTTTGTTCTGACATTTTTTTTTTTTAGTCCCTGTTAAGTGTCGCTGCGTGATTGTTTCTTTATTTCTGATATTGAGCTAATAAAAACTAAAAGTAAATGCAAATTATTTGTGCTTGCTCCTGACTTGAAACGTGGAAAAATGAGCGCATATATTTATGTGCGTTTTTGAAGTAGGCAATTACAAGCAAGCAAATAAACGGGTGCTTATATTCACGTAAATACGGTAACTGGGAATGCTGACAGTCCTTAATGGGCCTTTAACAAGAGAAGCACATGAACAGAATTCAAACTAATCATTAGTCGAACTACAAACGTGAAGAAGGGGGGAAATAAAGGACGTGACTCGCGCAGAAACTAAAAAAACTAAAACCGATGCCACAGATCAGCCTGTGCCAGTCGACCTTGAGTGTGTATATACGTGCGTGTATTTGTATGTAAGTGTGTGCATGTAAAACTAAAAGGTCCCGTCTTTGCCCTCAGGAGAAGCCTGGACCGAGGCCGCCCTGGACGACTTTGAGCGCATGACGCACTGCGCCGAGTGGAAGCCGTTATTGGCCAAACTGTGCAGTTATTCTCACTCCGAGACGTCCTCCTGGCCCAGTGTAAAGCTGTATGACATCAGCCAGGGCAAGGTGAGCAGCGATCCTCAGATAGGGGCTGCAATCTTAGCTTGTGGTCTGTGTTAAATTCGTCTCAGAAATATTTTCGTCTCAGAAATATTTTCGTCTCAGAAATATTTTCGTCTCAGAAATATTTTCGTCTCAGAAATATTTTTGTCTCAGGGAATATTTTTGTCTCAGGGAATATTTTTGTCTCAGGGAATATTTTTGTCTCAGGGAATATTTTTGTCTCAGGGAATATTTTTGTCTCAGGGAATATTTTCTTCTCAGAAATATTTTTGTCTCAGGGAATATTTTCGTCTCAGAAATATTTTTCCCTGACTAAAACAAAACGAGAACTATTAAAAACTCTCGCTCGGGGACGAAAACTAAAACTACATTTATTGACACTTCAGGCAACAAATAAGAACTAAACACGCATGCCTTTTGTGACGACGTCCAATCATATTCTAAGCTTGTAGGACACGGAGCCTTTCAGCCGCAGGGAAAGCACGGTGAGCTGGCTAGGATAGAGGCGTGTTCAAAAATGTCTACTCCCGGCCGGAAATACGGTCAGATATATGGATTTATTTTACTTTCTACGTGACCTTAAAAAAACGATCTGTACGCGGCGTGGAGCAACATTCACGGGCAAAAATACAACACACCTGAAGCGCCATCTGCTGATGAAACTTTTTTCACCGTGCAACCATTTGTTACTTTGCGTGATGCGATTATAATTCATTTTTATTTTACTGAATTTCATTTCCTCTTTGTTGATGTTTCATTTATGAGAATACATTTATTTGAATTGAAAGAAAAGTTCATAAAAAGAAGTTCAAGAAAAATAAACGTTTTTCCAAATAGGATCTTAGTATATATTTTATATTTTCATAGGTAACCAAGATTTCTTAGACATTTCACACAGCATTTTTAGTAAGCATTTAGAATACTGTATATAGCCCCTATATTTTTGTTGACGAAATCTATACTGTAATATTGACTAAAATGTTATGGTATAATTAGACTAAAACTAAAAAATTTAGATGACTGAATTGGGACTAAAGCAAAATGAATTTCGGTAAGACTAAAACTAAATCAAACAAATCTTTGTCAAAATGATCACTGCTTGTGCTCCTGCGTCCCAGGCGGTGGATGTAGGGAAGGAGCTGATTGGCCTTGGTCACGCTGTGAGCTGCGAGGATGAAGGAAGCGCGCTGAGAGAAGGCTGTGATGAACCCAGATCCTTGCTGAAGCTGTTGGTAAGAGATTGTGACTGTGGTTTTATTTTGAGCAGGAGTTGCTTCTGTAAGTGTGTGTCCTGCTCTGTGATTGGTTGGCCACCAACCAATCCCAGTGGCGCAGGCATGGAGGAAGGGATTTGGAAGTGAATGTAAAGACCTAACAGATATTGAGTTGATGTTACGACTTTGTTTTTTTTAATTTTAATCGACAAATATTGAACATACAATAGAAATATCATACAAAACATAGAAGTGTCATGCTTTTGGCATCTCACAATAAATTGATACAATGATTGCGATACGATAAATTGATACAGTGACACTAATATGCTTCACAATTTTTCTTACAGTTACTACTTGCCCATGATACAATGTATCTATACAGTGTCCTCAATACAAAATATTGATGCATCAATTACCGGATTTACACAAATGCAAGCACGAAATTTTACACGAAATTTTACACGAATTTTTTTCCAATTTCAGAAATTCAAAAATGTAACTTTAATTGCCGATTTGAAATATGCTGTCGCCCCCCCTCCTTTTTTTTTAATGGTTCTGGAGGCAGATGTGCATAGATGTGTATAGGCTCATGCTTTTGGCTCAATAACAGAAATATGGAAACATTAGCCACTTGCCTAACCATTAACTACCCACTCAACAGGGGCAAAATTACACTGGAGGAAGTAAGGTTAAACCAAATACAATCATAGAACAGACAGGCCATATTGCATCCGATAGATCCATGCTATCGTCTAACTGCTAGCGTCCGAAGACGAGTCCAGCGCGCAAAAGCTTTTGAGCATAAGGAAATGGTTTAAAATGAAGAACACCGACGATAAACAATCAAATCACTCTGTCTGCTACACAGAGTCAAAACAAAACAGTTCTGATTTAAAAATATTTTGCTCAGTCTGGCGTGCAAAGGCTCATGGGAGCCTAATGCCTCACAGTAGTGAGCCGCTAAGAGTTCTGGGAGGTGGAGTTTTTATGGCTAGAATAGATTGGTTTTAAACTGTTATTCTAAGTAAAACGACGTTGAGGTGATACGAGTCACCAGTTTGGTTTGTTAAAAAAAAAAACAAGAGAAAATGATAAAATGAACACAATTTTGCCAGAAATGTAAAAAAGAAAGAACTTACATTTTTCAGGCACAAAACAAAAATTCCAAAAGAAAACAGAAGTCGTAAGCAATGTCGATATAGTGCTTGTGTTATGATACATAAATACGGTTCTGATGATATAATGTCCGCTAATAGTTTTAAAAATACCCCCTTTTTTTTCTAAACATTTTTCTTCGACATTTTCTAAAAATGTACAAAATCTCCAAAGATATTAATTTTTGCACTTGCATTTGCACTTAATAAAGAATTAAATGATCTTCCTGCCCATAACAACCTAATACATCTTTACAATGACTGTTTTTTTTTTTTTCCCCATGTTGTTAATTTTTTTAAGATTGTCTTGTGTTTTTACTGTAGACTTGTTTTAAAAGTGTGCTTGTATGATTCCAGGACGACGTGACCGGGGCGACGTCGGAGCTCAGTATGTCTTGCATCAGTCTGTCAGGTACGTTCTCCGTGTGCCAGCAGTTCTCACACTGCTCCGCTCAGATCTACTAACCTTGTGCGAAGGATCCACACATCCCTGGCTCAACAATCTACCAGACGGTCTCAAAAACTCCTTCGAGGTGGAGCGACAAGACGTGGACCAGTGTCTGTGCGTGGAGCCGCTCTCCAGATCTTCCCTGATGCTCTCCTCGCCAACGCAGATCTTGAGCGACACACTCGAGTCGTCTTCCATTGACTTGGACAATCCCGAGATGCACAAGACGTTCACCGTCTCATCACGAGCCCCGTCGGTTCAGGAGGTCACGTCCACCCTGGAGTCCTTCTCCCTCAGTGACGAGGTGTTTGTGGGCAAGCAGGGTGGCAAGGATTCAGAAGAGGCTGGTTTGTCCGACAGCAGTGAAGGCATCCGAGGGGTCTGGTACTACCTCAGCTCCTCCGACAGCACCCCCATGCCCCCTTCCTCCTCCTCCTCCTCCTCCACCCCGTCTGATGGGACCAGCTCTTCCTCCCACTCTGTGATCACGCTGAGCTCCTCCAGCAGTGTGGAGCGTGTGAGTGACTCTGTGGGATCCTCCAGTCCAGCCAGTGACTCTGTGGGATCTTCTGGTCCAGCCAGTAGCCCTGAAGGCCAGATGTCCGCAGGAGAACGTGAAGGGTTGAGTCGAGGAAAGATCCTCAAGGACGAGAAGCCAAAGCGAGGTGTAATATGTCGTGATCTTGGTGCACACGGGTAGGGTGGTGGTCTAACCCTCGTGGAGGGCTTGTGGTCCACTGATGCTTCACTATTGACACGTTGGTAGGAAGGTTTTGTTCTCTTTTACAGGGTTCCTACGGGTGCTTGAAATCCCTGAAGGTGCTTGGATTTCAATGTGTTTTCAAGGCCTTAAATGCTTTAATTGAAGTGCTTGAGAATGCTTGAAATTCTACAGTGGAGTCGGGATAAGTGCACGTCCTCGGGTCTTGATCAGAACTTAGGCGGTTCTCCCACTCTGTGTCTGCTTTCACACGACTCTTCCAAGACTCCAACTGCCTGTCAAATCACACCGAGTCTACAGCAACTCCATTGGTTACCAGTCACTTATCATATCTACTACTTCTCTTTCGGCTTTTCCCTTATCAGGAGTCACTTATCATATCCGCTGTAAAATTATCCTGCTCACCTTAAACAAAGCGTATCAAATTTGATACAGAACGCAGTAAAGGGTTAATTTTCAGATTACAGGGCCTTAAATTAAAATTATTGTTTAAAAATTTGATCAATTCAAACATACACTTGTAATACATAACTTGATCACCAGGTGGCAGCAAATAACTTCTCCATTGCTTTTCCACAGCAGTGACCACTAGGGGAGCCGCTCCACATTTAGAAAAATTGAATTTGAAATTTGAAATTTTAACCCCTTCCTTTACTCAATGTATCTTCTGGTGATACGTTTAAAATAACATTTAAAATTATAATACATTTTTTTCCATTTCATTTTTATTAGAGATATTACGTTGAATTGAAGAAAAAAATGTTTAAAGTTTACCGTCTGGTAGCCAGCAGTAAAAGGTTAAAGCCAAAATCACATTCAATATCACAAACCTACCTCATTTCAAATTGCAACTCAAAACACATCTATTTAACCTAGCATACCCCTCAAAACCTTCTAATCCTTGACCTTATTATTATTACAGGTCTGATTAAAAGTGCAGAAAGTGGGAAGCACCAACATCTTTATCGTTGCAGTGTTCCCGGCTTTGTTACACTTGGAGAAAAATGGAGAAGAACAGCAAATGTCTAATTTCTTACTTTATAGGTTATACTTTGCAAACTTTAATATTAGGAATTTCTACTAAAATGTAATCTCTTTTTTTACACCAATGCCATAAAACTTTCCCTTAAAATGGTAATGTTTCATTTTCATTGCGTTTTAAATATACATTTTAGCACAACTGTATAGTGATGGAAAAACTTGAACATGGATTTTGAAAGTGCTTAAAGTGCTTGAATTTTATTTTTCAGAAAGTGTTGGAACCCCGTATTTAGTGTTTAGGACGTCCTTTGTCTTCATTTGTAGCGATGTGATGACCTGCTCATCTTGTGATGCAACATATATCATTAATATATTGATAAAGTGCCCATCATGCAATATATCTATAAAATGTCGATACACTGCCTGTGATGTAATATACCGTAAAACCTCTAATAGAAGTTGTGAAGCATCAGTGGTGTGTCCGAGCACATGGTTGGGTGAATAAATGAAAGGTGAACATTTTCTTTTCCAATAATTCTCAGTGTTGTTCATATTCTTTCACTGATCTTCTCTGTTGTGCTCCTCTTGGTTTGTCACAGTAGACACGCGAACCGATTGATTTCTTAATGTTGAGCGTTGTTCTCCTCTGTGATCCCTCAGAAGTCGCCTCCATCTCTGGAAGTGTGGACGACACCATCGATGAGGAGTTTAACTGATGGAAGACTTGCCTTGATGACTGGAGAAGTGATGAGCTTCTGGGTTTGACCAGATGAATGAAGCTGCTGACGTCTCCATCACTGCAGATGTTTCTAGATGTTCCACAGTATCTGTTCCGGTTGAAATGTCTGTTCCTCTCTTCTTTATTTTTGCTTTAAGCATCAACGTTATCTACTTCAGCCTCCTGTGTTGCTGTTTCTAATGTTCCATCATTCCTTGTTTTTTTTCGGTATAAACTAATATTTGTGTGTCATTTTATAACACAGAAATATTGCGTTGAGCTCATTTAAGTTGCGTCTCGTGTCGTTTCATGTTTAAAGACGGACAGCAGTGCTCAGGGAGTTCAGGATCGGTTCTGCACTTTGTGAAGTTTGTGTGTCCTTTTCTTTTTCTTTTGCGTGTGTTTTGCTTTTTGTGTTGGCGACTAACTCGTGAATCAAATCTATTTTACTGAATGCTGTAGTATGTGTGTGCATACAAATAAATAAAGATTATTATTATTATTATACGTCATTTGCATCCAGTGTGTGTTTTTTTTTTTTTTTTTTTGCTATATTGTGACTTTCGCATTTAATTACGGCACTGAAACTTGAACGGAAAGAAGTTTTCACTTTGCCTTAAGATTAATGTCAAACTAAGTCAAATAACAAACCGTAGCTGTTCAGCTGAGTTTAGCATTGGAACAAATGGCACTTGGTAGTTTTCTCTGCATCAAAGATTAAAATGTCATTTCTAATTTCAAAATCCAATTCTGCTGCCCTCTGGTGGAACAACTGGTCCATCCCAGATCGAAACTGCCACCACGATATTTGAAGCACAGAAGACCGAGCTCCATCGCCAGCAGCTCAACTTAAATGTAAAAAAAAAAAGAATAAAAATGTAATAAAAGTTTACCGACTGTCATTTTTTTCTGTGTGATGTAATTCCAATCATAGCTGTGTCTCATGCTTATCGTTTCCTTTTTTAGACAATTTGCTTTGAATTCAGTTCAATTCAATTCGCTTCTTGTTTTGTAAGAATACAAATAATAGATAAAAGTGCCTGCCAATTGATTAAAGTAAAGGAGTGGCAGGTTCGAAATCCCTCTTCGGCTTGGTTCTTCAACACTCACCCCAATGACCCCCGACACCACGGCTTAAGGCTGCCCACTGCTCCGGGTTTGTCTGTGTTACTTCACTGTGGGTGTGTAGCTGGATGAGTAAAGGCAGAGCACTATTCATTCAGTTGCTATTCTAGTATTACTGTTTTTCCTGAATATTGTTGCCGTAAATTTTTGTATATGCTGTACATTTTATTTATTCTTTATTTTGTTTATTTGTACAAATAATAAATTCGTATCGTAATTAAAAGAGAGTTTTTTTTTAAATTAGCGTAATTAAAAATATCGTAACTAAATTATTTTTACTGTTTCTATTAAATTAAACGTTAAAACAATTTATTTGGCCCTTTTAAGTGATCTACAAAATTAAACTTTGAATTGAAGTTTCCGTTGACCAAATATGGCTGTAACAAGGGCGCCATTGATTGGACGAGATCTGCCGTCCGTCTTTACACACCGACGCGCGTGCGCAGTGCAGCCATGACAATTGTTGCTAATCAATTGGAGTTATTTTGTTTTTTTAGCTTTTGAGTAAAATAATTTCAAGTCAAACATATTTCTTCACCCGGATCCCATTGTAACGACCAGGAGACACAGACGTGCATGAAGGTGGATGGAAAACCCGAGGGATATGGTAAGGAAGAGTTTATTTGAGGCCGCTTCCTTGAATTAGCGCAGTTAGCGGCTAGCCGTGTTAGCCGTCCTCTTTGTTTTGGTTGTCACAAACAGTTCCTGCTCGTCACACAACTGCGGCGTTTGCCTCACAAAATCCAGTTTAAAAAGCGTGTATGCCTGATGACGGCTTATCGGACGCAAATGTCTCGGCTTAAGGTAACGGGGTTTGTGTTTTGTAGCTGAATTGCTCCCGCAGGCCGTGGGATTGTGTTTATGTTTTTTACGTGCTTGCCAAACACTGTTTTGACCGCGATAAAGGCGATTTCACGTGACGTGCACGCGCGAGCTGCTCGTTACTGAACCACGTCCTGTTTCTAATAACAATTTCGTAAAATGTTGTGTTCTTCATTTATTTATGTTCCCACTCCATGTTTTAAAACGAGTGGGGAATGTCTGTTTGGGTCTGTGACTGTAACCCCACGCATTCCAACGTCGTCTATTGTAAATATGTAGAAAATGTAGTGTAGTGTATTGTTTATAATATAGGTCAGCGATATTTAAAGTGAGTTATGTTCGTTTACAGTGATTACGTTGACACTGTCCTGATAACGTGAGCAGAGACCGGAACACATCAGCTTTCGGCTCTGCAGAGATGGTTCAACTGCAAGATGATGTTTGATTGTTTGAATTATGAACCATCTTTGGATGCACAGATAGACAGACAGACAGACAGTTGATTGATTTATTTTGGCAAATGGTCCATGTGAGGGAGAACATACAAACAAACAAATAAACAAAAAAAGAAAAAAAAAACAACTAAATACACAGAATAAAATCAGGCAGTTTGCAATGCTTCCTCAAGACAGAGGTGTAGGGCACAAGCTTTTTTAGGATTCATTTTTAGGATTCTTTAGGATCTTTAATGACTGAAGCTTTGATTGATGGAATCAGGAATATTGTAGACCGATGAGTTGGTCAATATTTATTTGCCCCTCATTGCAGAGATTTCTCGTTTATTTGATTGCAGTGCTACTCTTCGTTACGAGTGACTCTGTTAGCGAATGTTTCATGTGACAAAGAGCGCGTCGAGAAAATATTGTCCCTGTTTACGGAATTATTTCACTATTTGATAGGCCAAATGTTGTATTTTTTTGTAATTTATGAATTATGTATAAATGTATGATTTATACATCATTACATTACTTAAAAAAACACTTATTGAAGAAAATACACATATATTGCTTCCGTAACCGCTGACATGGTATTATAAGGCTGATGTCTTGATCTGTGTGGCTCTTTAATGTCACACTGAGCTGTTTCTTTGATCTTTTCTGTCACTGGTTCTCTCCTCTCATCCTGTGTGGTTGTTCCCAGGCTGAGCACACTCCCCGCTCAGAGCGGAAGCGGCGGGATTCGTTCGGGATGTTCGACGGGTACGACAGCTGCAGTGAGGACAGCAGTAGCAGCTCCAGCTCGGAGGACAGCGAGGAGGAAGTGCACAGCATCCCCTCCAGCCTGCCCATCATCAAGAACAACGGCCAGGTCTACACCTACCCCGACGGAAAGGCTGGCATGGGTGAGACGCGGCATTTAAAGGTGGCACGGTGGAGCAGTGGGTCGCGCTCTCGTCTCACAGCGGGCCTTACTGTGTTTGGATGGTCTACATGGCATGTAGAGAAGGAATGTGGTTTCCTTCTGGTCTCTGGTTTCCCCCCACTGCCCAAAAACATGCATTTCAGCTACATTTGATGGTGACCTTGATCGGACTCGAAAGGTGCTAAAAATGAATTATTATTATTAGTAGTATTAGTAGTAGTATTATTATTAGTAGTATCATTAAAGTAATAATATGAGTATGGTGTGCAAGTTTAATCTGCATCGTGTTTGAGCTCGTATGTCGCCTTTCTGCATTAAAAATAATAATTATTTAATTAAATATTTTTAAACCATCTTTAAAAATGCCCTTATATTTATGTGTCATGTTTTGTTAAGAAGGAAAATGCATTTCTAATAAACACATATTATTAGAAAATAAATAGGATTTATTGTTCCAATATGTAAATGGTAATAATATATATAATGCGATGTTATAGTGAGAACATCTCGTGGAGACGAGAGACCAGAGCTGAGGAAGACTCGGGTGGAGTTGAAGCTTCATGTTGGAGGCCGTTTAGAAAAAATAATAATAAACCATCATCTCTCCATCAGTCCAGCTCCATCAACATTTTTCCGCTCGCTTGACAAAGGAAGTAAATAGTGCAGTGGATGCCCGGTCTCCTCTGGGGTCAGGATGACACGGTTTAAAGCGACTTCTCCACAGGACAATGAAGAAGCGCAGGTTGACTGTGATGAAATGGTGTTCAGTGCATCGGCTCACTGGCGCTTTTCTTTTGTCTTCACGCAGCGACCTGTGAAATGTGCGGCATGGTTGGCGTGCGAGATGCTTTCTACTCCAAAACAAAGCGATTCTGCAGCGTGTCTTGTTCTAGGAGCTATTCCTCCAATTCTAAAAAGGCCAGTATCCTGGCCAGACTTCAGGTGAGTGCTTTATTTCTTGTTCTCGCTTCCTAGTTGCAAAAGCTGTACTGATTTCCCGTTTTTATTCTTTTTCTGCGTGTGCTTCTTTCCAAGGGTAAACCACCAACGAAAAAGGCCAAGGTCTTACAGAAACAGCCGTTGATGGCAAAACTGGCAGCTTACGCACAGTATCAAGCTAATCAACAGAACCAAGCTAAATCAAAATCAGGTTAGTGCTATATACAGAGGCCTGATTGATCTCATTATGAAATTGTTCCAATTTTAGAAGCTCCAAAACTTAGAGGGGGGTATGTATATATACATATATATATATATATATATATATATATATATATATATATATATATATATATATATTTACGTGATTATTTGAAATATGCAAATATAAGCACCCGTTTTTTTCAAGTTTCAAATCAGGAGCAATTCAAGTACAGTTAGAAAGTATATTTAACCGTTGCTATTTATTATCTATTATTCAAGTGAAACGACATCGAAGTAAAATATATGGGCAATATATTGATAATATGTAACACTGCGCATGTTACAGGATTTTGTTTACTTTCTTGTGACTGTGAATGAAATGAAAACGAACGAATCACACTTGTTATTTCCTCGAGCATGAGATGCAGTGAATCTTTTCCGAGCCTGTGGTTTTTACCAACACGCTCCAAACTGTTATTTTCGATTGCCCAAATACGTCTGGTCACGTTTCTGATTTGCGAGAGAAGGTATTTCTCGCAGTTTTTGTCTCAGACTAGTTTTCTGCGAATTGTAAAAAATGTTTTTCCGCATTCCTGGTTTTTTCAAAACCATCCATGTGCTAAACTCGCTGTTGATCGAGTCTCAAGTTAAGTTTGGGTATTTAGTAAGAAAGTAACAAAGTGCTATTATACATTTGCCTATTAATAGAATATGAATAACAATCAATAAAAATGTATTTTGCATGGAAAAAAATATGGGGTGCTTATATCTGCAGGGGGCTTATATTTGTCTAATCGCGTTATGTCTACTGATTTGTAATGAACTTTATGCTATGTAGATCAGGGGTGCCCACTTTTTAAATGACCTGGTTTAAGCAATCTACCGAGTATAAAAACACAAATAATTATGTTGTTATATTATTTTATCATTTTTTTTAAATAAATTGGTTAAATTATTATAGCTCATTACATTATTATAGTGTAAATACTGGATTAAGATCGTGGGGGGGTGTTGATCTACCCACAATGCCATTATGAATGATGTAATGTAATGGGTACCCCTGGTCTAGATTGAGTTCATTAAAATAAAATTAACTTCAGCTGCTGTGTGTGTGTGTGTGTGTGTGTGTGTGTGTGTGTGTGTGTGTGTGTTTGTGTATTGCTCATGAATCTCCGGGTCTCATTGGTTCTGTTTGCTTCCCGTTCAGTGGTTCCTGTTGAAGGCTTTGACTGGGGCCGGTACATTTGTAGCAATAATCTAGTTGGCGCACCAGTTGGCTGTTTCAAACACGTAAGTTAATAATAGTTATGAGCTAAACGTGTGCGCTCTGTTTTTAATCGCTGTGATGAACTCTTCAGGTGCCCATGGGTTTGTGCTGGGGTGACATCGCCGAGGGCATCAGGGTGGAGGTCTCCAATTCCGACACCAACCTCTCCACTAAGGTTTACTGGGTAGCGGCGATCGTCAAACTGGCAGGTGTGTTTGTTTCAATGCTAAATCTGATTGAAATGCATTAGGACATTGATTTAAAGGATCTTAGATGTGTGTATGTGTGTCTGAGAAGTGGAAAAGTGGTTCAACAAATGGACAGCGTTAATTATGTTTGTTTTATGTTTGAAAATAACATGATTTTAACACACTTGATTTAAATACAATAAATGCATGAACTGATTTAAATGCATTAGGACTTTGATTTAAATGGTCACTTAGATCTGTGTATTTGTGTCTGAGAAGTGGAAAAGTGGTTTAACAAATGAACAACGTTAATTAGCTAGAAAAGAACACGATTATAACACACCTGTCCCTTCATCCTAAACGTCTACTAAGCAGAATTCAGTCAAGCACAGATTGCCGCTGATAGATATACAAGTTTGTCTTCAGACGTCGGCTGAGATACAGCACTAGATATCATTTTCTAGTTGTTTCACACTGTTTTTTTTTGTTTTGTTTTCCTCACTCGCTCCAGCAGCAGCGTCTCACACAGTCTCGGACTCTTTCGCTCCACTGATTCCTTCTCTCCAAGTCTCTCAGTCACACGCTCCATTTGCTCATCTGACACGTCAGGGAATAGAAAAATACATTTAAAAACACTAGAGATAGAAGTAAACGTCAACGTTTTCGTTGCAAACTATTTTTTTTTTCTTCATTTTTGTGTCGATACAGATTTTTTCCTCTGAATACATATTGTAATATTAAAAAAATAATGTAATGGTTGCAAGCAAAACAATTGTAAAATGAAAGTTCATTACAAATCGAAACATTTCGTTACTTTTGTCATGTCTCGTGACTAATTGTGACGAAAGTACAATTTTACATGCATCACTGCACACACGTTTTTGCACTAGTTTTACAAAATGGTGTTCCTTCATGAATCCTATTTGTGTGGTCAGGTTTTAAAGCTCTGCTGCGGTATGAAGGCTTTGACAGCGACCCGAGCCGAGACTTCTGGCGTAACCTGTGTGTTCCGGAGGTCCACCCTGTGGGATGGTGTGCGTCCAGTGGAAAGCCGCTCATGCCTCCGAAATGTGTGTGCTTAACCATTTCTCCTATTACCCACCGAGTAGGTTAAAATAAACCTTTTTAATTTGCCTCGCAGCCATCCAGCATAAATACTCAAACTGGAAAGCTTTTCTCGTGAAGCGACTCACTGGAGCCAAAACTCTTCCTGCCGATTTTCCCACAAAGGTACGAAACCGTAAACCTGCAGAGTTCACGTAGCTAAAGAGACGTTCTTTTGTGGAGAAGAATGTGAAACCTGTAGATCCAGGTCTTCCTGCTGTTCCGTGGAAGCATTTGCAGGGCTTGTTCACTGTTTCTAAAGCTAAAAGTACATAATTTGTACTCATGTTGCTATTATTTTTTATTTATCTCTATTTGCTGTTGTTTATTTTTATTATTATAATAATTAATTATTACTATCTTGCACTTTTTCTTACCATTTAACTGTGGCTTACTGTGGTTTCCCCACTGCGGGATCAACACAGTTCAATTCATTCGATCATTTGCTTTTTTCAGATTTCATAAATATCAGCCGTTTTTATAAATTATAAATGAACAGCCTATTCATGAGCTTAATCATTCGATGTGCATCATTAACCAATGTGTTAAGTATCGGTCACGCCTAACTAATACATTATTGATAAAGAATAAAGTTATTATTCATAGATGGTTAATGATGGTGTAGTTATTATAAAGAGCTAGACTTTTTTTTAAATGGTTTTTATTTTTTTTTATTATTTTATTATTATTATTATTTTGTGCGCTTTGAGACAGTTAAAACTGTGAAAAGCGCCTTACAAATACTCATTATTATTATTATTATTATATTTGTTTATACGTTTATTATTATGAGTATTAAAAAATAAAATAAAAAATGTACAAGTTATCTTACTTATGCATATCAAAAATACATATCTCCCCAGGACCCTGAAAAGGACTAAGCGGCAGAAAATGGATGGATAGTTGGAAGTTTAAACGCAAGCAACCAATTAAACACATTTAGCAGACGCTTCTATCCAAAAAAACGCCAACTTTCCCTGTAAATCGAACCTATAGGCTTGGTTGAGCCATTCAGCCTCAACGGAGCCATTCATGCAGTGAGACGTGAGGATTAACGTGCTGAACGGTTTCCTGCTGCAGGTCCAGGAGAGCATTCAGTATCCGTTCAAGAAGCTGATGCGAGTGGAGGTGGTGGACAAGACGCATCTGTGCCGGACCCGCGTGGCCATGGTGGAGCAGGTGATCGGAGGCCGTCTGCGTCTGGTCTACGAGGAGAGCGAGGACGGCACCGACGACTTCTGGTGTCACATGTACAGTCCGCTCATCCATTCCATAGGCTGGTCACGAAGCATCGGCCACCGCTTTAAACGATCAGGTGAGAGCTGGAGTGTGTGTGTGTGTGTGTGTGTGTGTGTTAGAGCTGCACGATTCTGGATAAAATGAGAATCACGATTTTTTTTTTAATTTATTTATTTTTGCTTGGAATAAAGATCATGTTTCTTTTCACGATTCGTTCTGGATTTATTATTATTATTTCAAATATTCAACCCTGAAAATGAGGTCGTCAAACAGCAATATAATAACACATATTACTAATTGCTTTAATTGTAAATAAATGGAATGAAAAATAAAAGTAATGTTGAAAATAAAAAAAATCACCATTAAACGTAATCAAAATTAGTAATAAAAAATGTACAGTATTTTGTCCAGTTGAAGATTATTAGAGATTAATAAAATTATTAGCTCTGTATAAAAGCATTTTTGAAATACTTTTCAAACAATTATTTATATACAAAAAATTATTTTAGGGAGGCTAATAATTTTCTAATTTGCTAATTTAATAATCTGTAGATATTAGCTGTATGTGGTTTGCTAAATGTAAACACACACACTTCAGAATAAATTAGAATTAGTTCTGTGTCGTCACGCCCCCGAGACCCAAAATACGGCAGACGCAATGCAAGATCACCTTTCATTTATAATATTGAAATGATCCATCGGCTGAGATTGATTGTTATAATAGGCAGAATCATATAATGCTGGATTAATATCTTGAAGAGGCAGAATCGAGATTGCGATCTTTTAACGATTAATCGTGCAGCTGTAGTGTGTGTGCGTGTGTGTGTGCGTGTGTGTGTGTGTGTGTGACCTTGAATGTTCTGTGGTGCAGAGCTGATGAAGAAGATCGAGGGTCAGTCGGACGCTCCCTCGCAGTTGTTTCTCAAGGTGCTTGTGCAACTGTTTTTTACTTTTTCTTTTGGCTTTTTCACTCACTCACTCGCTAACGTAAATGAATGAAACTCTCAGGTGAAGGATGTGGACCAAAATGGGGAATGGTATAAAGATGGAATGAAGCTGGAAGCGATAGATCCCCTCAATCTGTCCGCTATATGTGTGGCTACTGTACGGAAGGTAAAGTCTTTTATTATTTCAATCAAGACATATTTCAAGACATATTTCATGTCTCTCAAAAATTTAGAATTTAGTACATCAAATTATTTTTTCCCCACATTATTTTTTCATATTGATTGTCACATGTTTAATATGATTGAGGTTTATTTTTCATGTGGATTTTTTGGCAGTGTTGTCGTTCTTCACTTATATACGGATATAAAACTGTCCAGACATGATGAGTTTAGTAGAAAAGAAATGCAAACAAAAAAAAACATTTGAACCCTCTTGGGAACTATTCACTAAACATTTTCAAGTCACTTTCTATTTGGTCGTCACAGTAACGAATTGGTCAGTATTACAATCAAAATTCACACAAAATATAGACTCAGTCAATTGTTCTCGGTTATTGAGGATTTTAAGTGCACCTTGTAGTCCAAAAACGTGGTAGAGGTTTTGTTATTGTGACTTTTTTTTTATTGTGACTTTTTTTTATTGTGACTTGAATGACTTTAAGCGCGTTGTAGTAACAGCACAGAGGAGTTGTTAAGCTTGTGGTTGTTGAAGGTGTTGGCGGACGGTTACCTCATGATCGGGATCGACGGATCCGAGGCTGCTGACGGATCCGACTGGTTCTGCTATCATTCCACCTCGCCTTCCATCTTTCCCGTTGGCTTCTGTGAAATCAACAACATCGAGCTCACGCCCCCTAGAGGTTTGCCCCGCCCCCTGGTGCCCCGTCTGACGGCATCACTCACTCTCTTCTCTTTCATTCCGCAGGATACACCAAACTCCCCTTCAAATGGTTCGACTACCTCAGAGAAATGGGTTCAGTCGCTGCTCCCGTGAAGCTCTTCAACAACGTGAGTTCTCTGACAAATGCGTCACTTTGTACAACATTCACAGTTTTCGGTTTTTTTTTTCATTGAGATTTTTAATGAATCTCTCCCTCAGTTTCTTGATCACTCACTGTTTTTAATTGCACAGTTTAATTGTCAAACTTCAGCTTTCCATAAGTGAGTGAGCTTGTCATTATGGCCACTAGGGGCAGTATCAGAATTGTGCTCATATGTATATAAAAAAAACCCATACAGTGGTACCTCCACCTACGAAGGTCGCTGTTAACGAAAATATCCTTTTACGTATTTTTGTCTTGCCACTAATATGCAGGGAGATCTTTTACCTGAAACATGCACTATAAAACGGTCCATAAAAAAAGACGCAAAATAAAAAATAAAAAAAAAACAGTTTTATACAATTATTGCATCACAGAGAGGAGACGCTCAAGACAGTGTCTGTGTATATTATAATGAACCTTCCCGATTAAAAAAAAAAAAGTTTTTATAATATGTATATCAAATTTACATGCAAAATGCATGCATTTTACGAAATTTCCATTTTACGAATCTGCTGTCGGCACACATTAATTTAGTAAAGAGCGGTACCAGTGTTTGCATTGAGAAAGTGAAATCATAGCCCCCCCCCCCCCCCCCCCCCCCC